>LPNX011001746.1:0-12947 GCA_001517045.1 Pseudotsuga menziesii | reverse complement strand
TGTGTAAGAGAGAGAGAGAGAGAGAGAGAGAGAGAGAGAGAGAGAGAGAGAGAGAGAGAGAGGAAGAACCAGAAAGAAAGAGAGAGATAGATTCATAGTATTTAAATGATTAAACCCCAAGATCTAACCTTTAATTACTTTATCGCTACCAATTTCAAATTCTATTGGATTACCGGTTGAGTGCAAAAATTTGAGGCACCTTTTAGATGCAATGGTAGAGTGAATCCAATAATTCAAGATCCATAAAATATAAATCATCCCAAGCAATGTTGACCTTTCCAAGCCTAGTCCCAAGCCTGCCAACATGCTTGCCAATTATGATAGTTAAGTACAGCATGCACACATTATACTTTACAAAAATGTGCACGCATTATAGTGTACAAAAGCACGTTGGCATTATGTAAAACATGTTTTATACTTAAAAGAGGTCAAGACCATCATTTTCTCCACAACCACAACAACGTGTTCAGGAGGAGCAAAACGAGCAAGGGTGAACACATTTTGGGTGATAAAAGGCCAACAAAATCCACCTTAGGGATCAATCTCTTCATTGTGAGGTATTTACTCCAAATCCTCTCATGCAAATTTCTCTATTTTCAATAATTTCTATGCCCTACTATGAATTGAAACCATGTTTTTTTTTAATTTCTATGCCCATAAAGAAATTTACATGCCCAATGGAAACCAAAACCCCAATTTACTCATAAAAACCAAATCATTTTTACTATTTGCATATGTATATTCACAATCATCCTTGTGAATCCAAACCAAAATTAACAAATATGAAGAGTTTCTCAAGTATATTGCAAGGTTGCATAAGAAATGTACATGCCCAATGGAAACCAAAACCCCAAATTAGTCATAAAAAACAAATCAATTTCACTATTTGCATATGCATATTCACAAGCATCCTTGTGAATCCATACCAAATTCACTAATATGAAAAGTTTGTCAAGTATGTAGAAAGTTTTCATAAGAAATTTACATGCCCATTGTAAACCAAAACCCCAATTTACTCATAAAAAACAAATCAATTTCACTATTTTCATAAAGAACACCTACGAGGGTGGTTTTGAACCCCCCCTACAAACCCCTCTTAGAAAATCTATGAGGGAAGTTGTGAACCCCCATAAAAATACCTCTTATAAAAATTATAAGGGCAGTTTTGAATACCCCCTAAACCTCCCTCTTAAAAAACCTTTGGTAGTAGTTTTCAACCTCCCTTGTAAACCCCCTCTTGCAAAGCTATAGGGGCGCACTAATACATTTGGGCAGGTTTTTCCACGAAATACTTCCACGTTTTGAACATTCGTGGATTAATAATTCATTTTTTTTATCATGGCAGAAAAACCATGGCAATATCAACGTTTTTAATTTTCAACGAATGTGCATCTCTATATCGACGATATATGGCTATGTAATTTGCACACCCATGCAGGTCAAGTTGTAATGGCATTAATAATTATGCTTGCTAAGTTAGAGCAGGATTCTCTTTTTGTTGAAGCTTCACAACCCTACTCAAATTTAAAATTTTATTTTGTGTTACAAATCAGTTGGGTCTGGGTGAAGGGGTACCCTGTTTGAAAGAAGTGTTTTATTTATAAAAACGATCAACAAGCTGCATCAGCTACCTCCTAGTCCCTCTCTGACAAGCACATAAAGTGTCTGTGGAGTCTCCAGGCTAAAAACTCAATCCTTCCATCATTGAAAGCGTAATGTGAGAATGTGCATGGAACCATCTGTCCAGTGTACATCCTGACTCATGCAGTTTCGACACATTTTCAATAGTTGTGATTGATTGAGTGTGGATCTAGCCCATATTTCTTTATCAACCATATCCAAAACTAGAGAGATTAGTCATACTCTACAACAATCATCTGGCCATAAATTCATAAAAGGTAAGCATGCATCCTTTTTTGGGGGATACAAACTAACATTGAGGATCAAAGTAATAGTTGTATTCTTTGGGTCATGTACCTTACAAATGGATTTAACAAACCCACAACTCCCTCCTTTTATTTAAACCATAGTAATTGTAACAAGAGGGTCCAGTCAACAATGACTCTAGCCAATTCATTTTTTTTATAGACCTGATGCTCCACTAAGCTATTATTCGTTGACATAATGTTAATCGGTTTCCACAGTAGAAGGACAACTTTCATTTGGACCATTTGGGCCACCTAGTGTTCTAATGCCTAAACTATCAAGGTCTCCTTGTGAGTAAATCTAAGGCCATTGCACAGAACTTGTTGGCATCAGTGAAAACTTCAGTCTGTTAGATAGAATGCTCACTGAAAGTGGGGGGGGGGGGGTGAATCAGTGAGCTAAGGATTCAACTCAATTTGAAATTTTTCTACCAATCTTATATCATTATTTAACAATTGCTTCAACAATAGATTTATCAAAGAACAATATCAACTAGCGACATGTCATTCATCAATTAAACACATCACTATCAAGACATTGCACAAGGGACACAAGATATAGTTTTGTAATCTTTATTTAAGTGGAGACTTCAATCTCTAATATGGGATACAACCCATAATATGGCACCACCCACTAGAATGGATCAGTCAGCTACAACTGACTGGGATGCTACAACATCCAAACAAGCTTCAACTTGTCAAAAGACCAATAAGTCTTTCCCCGGGTCCACCCAACCTCCCTATACAAATTCCAGATTACAAATTATAATTGATACATCACACTCTTCCAAAGTTTTCCACAAGCACACACATAAAAAATGCCAATCAACAAGTCTTCATTATGTAGTCAACAAGTCATTCAACATACAACATACTGCATCCCTGTCTCAACTTTGTCCATACACCATTAGTATCTTGTCTTTGGTACTGTCCAGATTAACATATAGGCTTCCAAACTATTTAATTTAACACTTAGACAAAAAAATATTTAACTTGTAAAAACAATTTTTCTTCTACTTTGGCAGATTGATTCTCACTTGTATGATCACCATAAGGAAACCTACATGCATGGCTAGATATCCATTTCAACAATGAACAAGACCATATCACAAGATAAATATTTTGACACACAGACAACCTCTGGCAAGCATTTCAAAACATCCAAACATATTTCTTCCCATTTTGGTAGACTCCTATTTCACAAGTGTGAATACTCTATGGAGACCTGAAGTCATGAGGAGATGGAAAACTTACCAAAGAATGGATCCATGACATTTGATAAATTTACTTGCACAAAGACATCCCTTCGCAGACATTTCCAACTGACCTTTCAAACTCCTGTTTTTAACACTTGGTCCGAATTTTCTTTTGTTCTCACTTGGCAAAATATTATTTTTCCTAGTTTTGGCAGATTGTTATTTTGCATATGAGACCATGATAAGACAACCTAAAGGTATGGATGGATAGTTAGTTCACCAAGGAACATGCGTATGCTACCTGGTCAATTTTATCATCAAAATAACCCCTCCTTGCGGGCATTTCAAAATGCATTTTCAATTTCCTAAATCTAATACTTAACCAATTTTCTTGTGTTCTTAAAATGCAAAATAATATTTTTCTTACTTTTGGTAGATTTATATCTTTGCCATAAAACACTCCACAGGATAACTAACACCATGGTTAGATGCACCCATCCACAAGCTATAGCCTAACACTTTCATATTATTTTTCTCATCATCCTATGAGATAGGGAAGGCATTTCCTTGAGGCCACTAAGGTTGTTTTTCCAGTACTAGAATAGTGCAAAATAGGCTGAAACTTTGTTTTGGAAGACCATTATCTTTGTCATTAAATATCTTCTTTGATAACTGAGACCATGGTGATATATCCTCTTCAACAAGATGTAGGATGATAGCTTTAGATAACTTTTATCATACACCTATAAGTTACGACGGTCATTTTCCCAAGGCCACATGAGCCAGTTTTTCCCACACTTAGACAATTTTCTTAGTCTGGTCCAATCTACCTAAAACACTATTTTTGCAGGGTCATAACTTCTTCCTCAGCTACTTCCAAGAAAATTTGAATACATGGTCAGGTAGGCCAAATATCAATCTACAAGACCCGCATATGGTGCGAGCATTTTCTTCAACACACAATTTGCGGCAGGAATTTTCTTAAGGCTACCTAAGCCAATTTTCCAACACTTAGTCATCTTCCTATTTTTCACCAAATTACCATATTTTTCCAAAATGATTGTCATTAATGCTTTCATTAATGTTGTCATCAATGACAATCCTATTCATCACAATCTTCATGTTTTTCTTTATAGAAATTGGTATATAATATACTACATTTAGAAATATACTTATATCTAATGTATTTGACAAGTTACTATTTGGTATGGTGTAGGTAAGACAATTACTTGTCACTACAAGGATTTTTCACTATGAATGAAAATGCAAGGAAGCTTGCTTAGTCTAAAGCGGAATTAGAGGCGAGGGGAGATGGAAAATTTTATTGCCCTTGCTCTGATTGCAAGGGATTGCAAAGAAGAAGATGTTTAACAAGGGCAACTGGAAGACATTGTAGGGAGAAGGGGCATGGCGAAGGGGGTTTATGAATATCGTCCCTTGGTAAGAGGTTATTCAATTTTAATGTATTCTTTGTAATAGTCATCATGTCATGAATTTCAGTAAAATTTATTATTGTTTTATTATATGTTCTATACACACTAATTTTACTATGTTGTTTGTAAATATATAGACAATACCCCCAAAATGTCCCCTTCCAGAGAGTTATTTGACAAGTACTAGCAGAAATAATCATTTACGAGGTGATGAACTTCTATCTCAGAATATTGAAGCTGATCAAATTTTTAATGATGATATGGATGGGCATAACGTTAGTGATACAATTTAGGAAGATAAGATACATAGATTGATCCAAGACACATTTGCTCCAATGGATGAGGACAACCAGGATGATAGTTATGATGTTGATCCTCTACTTGAGAAGGTACGTCAACCTCTTTATGAAGGCTCAAAAACAAATCTTCTATATTTTATATTGTTGTTAGTGAACTTGAAGGTTTTGAATGGTTTATCAAACACATGTCTCACACAGATACTAAGGTATGTAATTTGTTAATTATTTATGTCTGCATGTTCACATGTACATAAAGGGTTGACTTTTTTCCGATATTTCTATTGTTATCTAATTTTTAAAGTATGGATGCAATATTGATGATTAATTTTGTTTACATTGACTTATTCTTTTGAATTTTGTAGATTGTTAAGTGAATTTCTATTACCAATGTCAAAAATTTTACCACACACATTCCAAAAATTTATGAAAGAATTTGGAATGGAGTATCAAGCTATTGATGCATGTCCTAATGATCATATCATATATTATGGACAATATGCATTAGAAAATGAATGCCTACAATGTCAAACTAGTAGGTATCGAACCGATAAAGTGACAAAAAAGGTGCCTCACAAAGTTCTTCGTTATATTCCGACAATTCCACATCTCCAGCAGTTGTTTAGGTGTCAAAGTATAGCATAGTTTATGGATTTCCATCCAAAGAATAGAAGTCAAGATGATGTTCTTCAAAAGTCTACAGATGGGTTTGCATTTAGGTGCATTGAAGAAAAGTGGCAAATTTTCAAAGAAGAACCTCGTAATGTTAAACTTTCGTTGGAAGTTGATGGTGTTAATCCATTTGAGAGCTTCGCTCTACCTACTCAGTGTGCCTTGTTTTTGTTATAAACAATAACCTTCCTCCTTGGGTGTCGGTCAAGAGAGAGCACACAATGTTGGCAATGATTGTTCCAGGTATTTAATTAATTTGTATTTTTTTACTTGAAAGTTTGATCACTAAATATTTCATTTTTTTGTTTCGTGCATGATACTTATGTCTTTTATATATAACGACATATAGCGAAATATAATTAATCATGTATGTTGGACCAATTAGGTAAGTACCGGGTTAAAGATATGAATGTATATATTGAGCCTCTTATTGATGAGTTGTTGAAATTATGGGCTGGCATCACTATGTATGACAACTTTAGATCAATAGGGCAAAGATGATTTCAATTCCATGGAATACTTGGATGGACAATTCATGATGCTCCCGGGTTAACACATTTTTGTGGTATATTGTTACTTTCTTTTGTTCTTTAATATTATATATATCTATTGAAAATATCATGCATTATTTTAAATGGTAATTATAATCTGCTACACTAATTCATATATCTTGTAGGTCTTGAAACAAAGGGTAAATTTACATGTCCAGGTTGCGGTCCCAGGATAAAATCTTGTCGTTCAAGGAGTTTAGCAAAGGAAGTGTTTGATGAGTATAGGCACTTTCTGCCTAAGAACCATAGTTATCGAACAACAGCCAAAGAAAAATTCAATGGTAAAGAAGAGAATGGAAAAAAATCATGAAGAATGACACCTCACCTATGGAATTTGGAATATAATAGAAATCGTCAAGGTATGCCAAATTATTTATGTATTGTTGGAATATTGGTCAACACTTAGCCAAATTTCTGAATATGCAAAACAATATCTTTCCTACTTTGGTAGATTGATTTCTTGCACATGTGACCATCATAAGGAAAACTGAAAGCATGGGTGGATAACCACTTCAACAAGAAACAGATCTATGCCACCCTATGAATTTTATTAGCACACGGACATTGTTGAGTATGGTTGTCATTGATGTCAAAGGAGGTCACTAATGACAAAAGAAGTGTTGATATGGCATGTGTGATGAGGTTGAAAAACACATGTTGGTGTCCTAATGTCTCATGATTTCATTGTTACATTCTGTTAGTAGTTGGTAACGATATGATAATATGTGGATTTTGACGAAGTATTGAAAAAATTCCCTAAAGTAGCTTCCTTATGAAAATGAACACCATAATTCATAAGAAGCATAAAATTCCCATCATAACCTGCCATCATATAGTTTTTTGAAATATCTATCTAACCATGGCCTCGGTTCTTAGAAAAACTCCTTGAAGAAGAAGATACTGGTCTCCCAAAAGAAGGATTTTTGGTCAAATTAGTCAGAATTTCTCTATGGAAATGCCTGCCATAATTTGTGGGTTGAAGAAAATGACCATACCACATGGTCATCTTATAGGTGTATGTTCTTTCTAACTGACCATGTTCTCAGATTGGTTTGATAATGCTTGAGAAAGAAGATATGGATCTACCAAAACAGGGTTTGAGGACGTCTTACACCAAATTTCAGTAAAATGCCCGCCTAGGGAAAATGAAGATGAGTATGGGAGTGAAAAAAGAATAGGTGTGCTCAGTAAGGTGTAATACATCATTTAGTAGCATTATTTCAGGTTTTGGGTGAAATGAAAAATCCACCTTAGGTCTTGGACAAATTGTCTGTGTATGGAATTATTGGTAAAATCTGCCTAAGTGGCATCAAGGAAATGCACGCCACCTCTCATAGGATGATGATAAAAATTATCTGAAAGTGATAGGATCTATTATGTTTGTTGGTGCATCCAACCATGGTTTCATATTTCTTGAAGAGACTCTGAGGAGGAATATATCAATCTGCCAAAAGTGCCTCTCACCTTCATTTGCACTATCCCAGTAAAATGCATGCCAAGGTTAGATGATGAGGTTGCAGGAGAGAATATTGGAATGGTTGATTTAGTATGATATTCCTCACATTTTGGATCTCTCAATATCCAAGTTTGATGAAAAAATAAAATCACCTTGGTGACTTAGGGTTTGAAGAGATTTGTCCAAGTGTCAATAAGCAGTTTGGAAGACCACTTTCAAATGCCTGATTCTTATGTCCCTTATATCAATGGAGGCAGTTAATCTGGGAGTGATCTTCCGTAATAACATCATCATTGTTTATTGTTTAGTTGAGAGGTCGTTTCTTGGTTGGAGGGTGAGTATTCTTGATTGAGTGAGTTTTTCCTTCTCTACCATAGATTTAAGTTGATTACAATAACCTGTGGGACATACTTGAGTCATTTGTGGTTCTCCAATGAATAGCCATTTTAAGAATGTGTGCCTGTGCAATATATGCTAAGAAGTCGAATGTGTGCCTATGCAATTTATGTTCATTCCAGGAAATGTAATGATTCTGCAAATTCTTTTTCGGAATCATTTAAGATGCTCCATAAGCAAGTACACTGTATTTTATATGCTGAGAGATTCAAAAAGTTAGTTATATTATTTTTGAAAATTGCTTTGTGATTTGAGAGATTCACAAAATTTTCTATAACTTAATTGTTGTTGCCCTGGAACACATGCCCTGCATAAGAGATCATGTGGTACGACTACATATTTGCGAAAAGCAACTAATTGTAGGTATTGCATCAACTAGAACTTCTCGTACACATGAAAGGTAGATAATAGAGATAGTTGAACACAATTATAGGGTTTTTGAAAAATAATGTAATTCTTGGTTTTAGTCATGTAAGTCAAAAGGTTTGAAAGGACAATTGAAGGAAGTATCTGTTTTTAGTTACAGTAAGAAAAATGGCTAGTACCATCACATAGTATTATCTGTTACACTTAACCCTTGTGACTTTATGTTGAGTTTATTGTTGTTAATGTGTAAGGTGGTGTTTGCATTGTCAATTTTCTCAAGTTATATGTGGCATCTTGCGAATTGTGTTGTTGTAAATTGAAAAGGTTTGTGGATTTCTGTGAATGCTTACTTATCAATTTTGGTGTTAAAAGAACTGAAAAGGCTCTTACCGATAAATGAGAAATGGGGTAAGGCATGAATTATGCAAAAGTTTGATGTTCTTTAAATTGATGATATACTGACCACCTATAAAGTGCTTGCAGGCATGGGGATTTATGGCCATGAAAAAGGATAAAGCTCCAGGACTATGATGAGTTAAATCTCATGTGTATAAAGTAATCACCAGAAGAGGGAGTGGTGATGGAGGTAGTGGTTAAAATCTACCTTGTTTTCCCCCGGGCCAGCGAGGGACCATTATGCATTCTGGGGACGCCCAGATGTAAGACATTTGGTTAAGACTCGTTCTGCACACATTAGAGGACTGTCACATGAGTTGGGGGACTCTGTGAAGAGAATAACCTCTAGGCGCTGTGGAGGTGTGCGAGAACGGAGTGCCTCAGCTTGGTGAAGCACCCTGAAGAGCACAAGGAGATACCGCTAAGAGGGGTACAGGGTATCGTCCTTGTGTTGGGTGGGATGAAGGAACATCCAGAGAAAGAATAATGACAAGCACCCTGAATAGCACAAAGGAGATACACGAAGGGTTGTTACCGTCCTTGTGTTGGGTGGCTTGAATTGGTACTTGGAGTACTGTTGGCACTTGATGTGCAGGGATGGAGGACATCCAAAGAAAGAAACAATGTGGAAAAGGTATGTGCATTGCAGGTAAACCTGTACCGATGAGGTAATATGTTGATTAATTGACAGATAGAACTGATAGGTAATCTGTTGATTATGTGGATTTCCAGCATTGACATTATTGACATAATGAGATTTCAATGCTTGTAGTCATGTTTTTGTTGATGTATCAATTGCATTATGGAAAATAATTGGGTAATATGGCACCAATGAACACAAAAAAAAATTGCAGATTGTTACAATGCAAAAGAATCTATGACTTTTGTTTGAGTTGAGATGTGATTTGGGCATGAATTACTGAAAGGACTAAGTTGTAGTTATGATGCTGCAAAAGACTTGCTAATTACGTTCATGATGAATTGATTCTTATCTATGTGAATTTTAGCTAGACCCGATTTTTGTAGGTCCTACGAACCCACAAGGATCAAAGAAGAAAAACCGGAAGAGAGATCCGAGCAAGGCAAACCAAGAAAAGATGAGTCAAGAAAAGAATAAAAAGATTTGTTGAAGAAACAAGAAACACCGAGGACGGTGTTCTTTCTTTTAGGGGGGAAGGATGTAATATCCCTCTCCTATGCCCTGCAATACCTTGTAATTTTTGCATATTATTGTACTAGTCTCGGTGAGGAGCTCAAGGCCAAGGCCCCCACCCAAGACAACACCTCGTGGTTTATAAAGATTAACCGCCTAAGCGAAAATGCTTAGAAGACGAAATACACTGACACAACTTAACAAAGGGCTAACTAAACCCACCATGAATAAAAAATTATCCCAACGCAAGATTCCCTAACAGAATACTCAATCATAGTAACCTTGACGAGAAGGTTGAGGGATTAAAGAAAGAACCAAGGAGAAAAACAATCGAATGAAATTAAGAGATATATATGTATAAAATTAAACAAAGGCTAGATATATGCAAAAGCAGAGAATATATATTTATATATGTATATATAGAGAGAGAGTATCCTAGATAAAATTTAATAAGCGAAAATGCTGCCTTCGGCTGATAATATTCCTGTAACGACCACATGGGAAGCCATATCCCTATTGACTAAGATATATTATCAAGGGAGATACTAGATTATGTGAAAACAACAAGTTCAAGAAAGGCCTATGAAATTATGAGGAAAAGGGAGGCGCTTCCTTCGAATTACTTATAATGACCAGAAGGAAACTTATAAGTTTGTTGGCCACCTGTCTCAATGGATAATTAGTAACTAGAATAAATATTACAAGGAAAAAGGGAACTTCTAAGGTTGGCTTCGACTCACTTCATTGAATTATATAAACACCACACTTTACTCCTTTAATGATGGAATAATTATAGCAGTATTAATCCAGGTTTTGGAAAAAGGAGGTGATTGGATTTTTTCCCCACGCGCTCCCAGAAAATCAGCCACGACGCAGATTTGATGGGATTTTTCTTGTAAGAGTTTATGAAGGAGAGTAAAATCCATTATTAAGGGAGTGGAGGGCATGGAATTAGGGGAGTGTGATTTTCTGATGGTAAGGCTTCATAAGAGAATTGCTGCGAGGGGGATAGGGGATTTTTGGATCTCAGTTATTTTTTTTCCTGTGATTTTGATAAAGAGAGATATCTCTGCAATTTGGAGGGAGGACGATCCTTTCGTTTTCTTTTATGGGGGAAGCTCTCTACGTTTTCCTGGAAGTTTATCTCTATGATTGCATGAGAGGATTTGATCTCGGCGATTTTTATCTAGGGAGTTGATCTCTGCGCTGTCGTTGGGGAGCTGATCTCTACCACTTTGGAGGAGAAAGGGATATACCTCTATGATTTTGTTTGGCTCCAAGGAAACAGGTATGCAATCCGGATGAGTGAATTCATCATTTGAATCCGATGAGATCTGAATCTGGTATGATTTCTTGCATGATTGCGTGGTTTACATACTTTTCTGTGGTTCCTTTACCTTGCTATCGAACCCTGAACGTTGTTGGGGCTTTTCCTGCCTTCGTTACAGAGTTAGTTTTAGACCTGAGTCCAGGGGGGGATGTGCATTCAGAAAGTCTGCACTCAAGAGAGATATATAAGTGAAATATCTTACTGGAGGTTTTGGGGAATGGCGAGCAAATAAAATAATTTGCTTATCGATTTGTTGTTTTGTATTTTTCCGCATTCTTATTGAGGAATTTTTTATGCATGACACTCACGACTTATGGGCTGGAATGGAAGGATACTGGGCGATTCCGTTTAATGAAATCGATCCCATTTCATCCACTAACTAAATTGTAATAGTAATCAGGGCAGAAACGTTTGAATGCGTTTTTAGTAGTAATCAAATCCGAACGTAGATGTTGGCCAATCCTCTATGAATCTATTAGCAACTAGATCTGAATCTTCATAAGAGAATTGCTGCGAGGGGGATAGGGGATTTTTGGATCTTAGTTATTTTTTTTCCTGCGATTTTGATAAAGAGAGATATCTCTGCAATTTGGAGGGAGGACGATCCTTTCGTTTTCTTTTATGGGGGAAGCTCTCTACGTTTTCCTGGAAGTTGATCTCTATGATTGCATGAGAGGATTTGATCTCAGCGATTTTTATCTGGGGAGTTGATCTCTGCGCTGTCGTTGGGGAGCTGATCTCTACCACTTTGGAGGAGAAAGGGATATACCTCTATGATTTTGTTTGGCTCCAAGGAAACAGGTATGCGATCCGGATGAGTGAATTCATCATTTGAATCCGATGAGATCTGAATCTGGTATGATTTCTTGCATGATTGCGTGGTTTACATACTTTTCTGTGGTTCCTTTACCTTGCTATCGAACCCTGAACATTGTTGGGGCTTTTCCTGCCTTCGTTACAGAGTTAGTTTTAGACCTGAGTCCAGGGGGGGATGTGCATTCAGAAAGACTGCACTCAAGAGAGATATATAAGTGAAATATCTTACTGGAGGTTTTGGGGAATGGCGAGCAAATAAAATAATTTGCTTATCGATTTGTTGTTTTGTATTTTTCCGCATTCTTATTGAGGAATTTTTTATGCATGACAGTCACGACTTATGGGCTGGAATGGAAGGATACTGGGCGATTCCGTTTAATGAAATCGATCCCATTTCATCCACTAACTAAATTGTAATAGTAATCAGGGCAGAAACGTTTGAATGTGTTTTTAGTAGTAATCAAATCCGAACGTAGATGTTGGCCAATCCTCTATGAATCTATTAGCAACTAGATCTGAATCAATTACTATGGATAAACTCTGTGATTTTAGGAGGAACCAGATCTGAATCATGGTTAATATCTGCGGTTGATGTCTGCGATTTGAATAGTAACAAGATTTAACATATGAATGTCAAAACTCGATTGGCATTGTGGTAATGGTTTATAAGATCTGGAGTTATTTCCATAGGGCTGGAATGTTTGGGTACATGGTTTGAAGCTAGGTATGAGTGGAATATGTGAATAGGACACCGAAAATATTGATAGGAAGACACCAAGCCTCCGTTTAGGTTTTCTCATCAAACCATATCCTGTCAAAGTCACATAAAACAGGCTCTTACCACTTTCTGTTTTTTTCTTTATATTTGGTAAAAGTGGATGCATGCCTTCGTCGATATCTTATAGTGTGAGTCATCGTTTCTTTGAAATGCTTATTCTGAGAAATTATACCTGATAGTGGA
>LPNX011001735.1:0-18217 GCA_001517045.1 Pseudotsuga menziesii | reverse complement strand
TTGGAAAATGAATTGGCTATAAACTCCAATTAGATCACTCATCTAACCTAATGGTTATCCACTCCACACATGACACAATGAATACATCACCCTTCTATTCAATAGCCTCTCAATAGTATTCTCCATAATAATAATTGCACATTAAGATAATTAGTAAAGTAAATAATTGAGGACATAATAATTCCACATTAAAAGTAAATAATTGAGGACATAATAATTGCACATTAAGATAATTAGTAAAGTAAATACTAATTGGAAAAATAATATATATACAAAATAGTTTTATGCATTCTGTGATGTCGGTAACCCAACCAATGCTAATTGGAGGTTACTATGATACAAGGACTTGATATATCCTATGTGACTTTATCTGAAGTCCAATATGGGCAAGCAATCATTCATTTCTTGATTCACGTTTTTAGAGGGGAAACCAACAACGTCGTAGAATAGAATCGAAGCTTCAGCAAGGGAAGCATGTGGACCCTCCACATTTTACATGGGGTCTCCATTCTCGGCTAAATTGTTGGTGTGGACCAGCGATAATAGTGGGATGTTTAAACAATATTTTAAACATTAAGCTTGTCTTGTCATATTAGCAATAGTTAGCTTGTAGATTTTTTCGACATGTGTCGCTGATAAAGGGAATAAAAATAAATGTGTATTGAAAAATAAATCTCGAAAAGATACGGAAAGCATTCATCACGTTCCTTATGTTATGGTTAAAACAAAACACTTTTTTCAAAGTCCAATCTTTACCTTTCAGCGTCCTGGTTTGACATGGCCCATGTTAATCTAAAGTGTATTTTGGTGTAATAAACTCAAAATAATATTAAGATTTCTAAATGACAATTAAATTAAATAGATTGGCTAAGAGTTTCAAATGAGTAATTGGTTTGGTTTAGTTGGAGAGGGCCTTAACTTTGCTTCCCAAAAAAGTTGGGAAGGATGCTATATATATATATGTATATGTGACAACTTTGGATAAGACTACCTTAATTAAGATCTATGAGAAAAGTATTTAGGCCATGGTTTGCCCAACTTGAGATATATTAATATCTCGGGTAACTTTGCTTCCCCAAAAAGTTGGGAAGGATGCTAGATATATATATATGACAACTTTGGATAGGAATACCTTAACTAAGATCTATGAGAAAAGTATTTAGGTAATGGTTTGCCAAATGGAATTAAATGGAAATACAACTAGAGATATATTAATATCTCGGGTTCTATGTGTCATATGTATAGCCACTTAAGGAAACGTGCTTTAAGAAGGAGTTTTCTGATAATGAAGAATGTGTTGAAGAGTAGATAGAGGTGAAGAAGCAAGTAGATAATCAACCTAAAGGTGTCAATCAAAAACTAGTCGGTTCATCACCTTTGAAAGCTCAGTTGATTTCTAAGGAACTTTCTTTTAGTTTAGAGAAATAATTACAAGATTAATGGTTAGAGCAAAGAGCTTGTCCTCCAATTCAAGAAAAAAAGAATAGTGAGATATGTTGAGGAAGATGAGTCAAGAAGGGTCGGAGGAAATAACGAAGAGATGATTATTTCTATTAGAAACAAAAACCTCTTACTTCTATGAATGTTATAAAAATGATTCATATAACAAAAAGAAGAAGTAGAGTCAAGAGGCCCCTTCACAAGTAGACTTAGATTTAATAGATGACTTAGAAAAGGATAATGATTTAATAGATGACTTAGAAAAGGATAATGAGGTGGATAATTTTATTCAAGGACAAAATATCACTCTTAAGGTTTTTTTTTTAAGAGGAAAGATGGTAAGGTTTCAAATCATAGTCAAAAGGTAGGTAGTGGTTTTGTGAGAGGGATGGGGGGATTCCAAAGAAGAAAGAGGTGGAAACCATTGAGAGTATTAGTATTATGTACTCTGATGAATATTTATCCCTTTAGTCAATAAAAAATACCACCTAAGATCGACTAGGAAGAAGGGTATATTAACGGAGGAAGAGGGAGTGGAGGTTGGTATTATCTTGGATCATAATGGAGGCCATGGAGGGCTTGGAAGGAAGTCCTATATTTCACAAGCAATGAAACAAGTAGATATAGACGTGTTATCTAGCAAGCAAAAGGCTATTCAAGGGGCCCTTAGAGTAGGAAACACTACTCTAAAATATTAAAATTAGTGTTCTCTCCTATATTATAAGGGGTTTGGGGAGTGCCCTCAAAAGAAGCTCTTTGAAGAAGTTGGTTTTGGCTAATAAATTATAATGTAGAGATTATATTGATTCAAGAGACAATTTTTTAGGAAAGCAAGGGAACATGTATACTATTGGATAATTTGTAAACATGTGGAGTCATTGTAACCATACATATTACATAAATATATTGTATTGAATAATTTCCATGCCTATGGCCCTTTCATGTCAATAGAAGGTTTTTGGAAATGGGGAGATAAGGAAGGAAAATGTGATAGTGTAATGGGGAAAGGAGGGGTTTATACCATGAATTTCATATAGAGGCAAGGTGAGGTTTGGGGTGATTCTAGAAGAATGGATCCATTAATCTAATTTCTACTACAAAATATTGAAGAAATGAGGTTAAGTGACATAGATTCATTGGTACTAAAGATGACTTGGAGGAATAACAAAGTATGGAATATAACCAATTCAAAAAGATTGGATATGTTTCTTATTGTAGAAAAAATTGTTGATGGTATGGGAAACACCAAATATTGGATTAATGAAGGGTGGATAGATAATCAAGTTCTAATTTACCTAAAAGAAGTTGAGATTGTCCCTAAACCACCTATCCCTTTTAAGTTCAATTATCAATAGATAAAAGAATCCAACTTTGGGGAATTGTTTCAAAGTGAATGGAGTCATAATGATAGTTTTTCAAATGATTCTGTAATGTTCCAATTTAGTGATAATATGAAGATAATCAAAAGGAGAACCATCAAATGAGATAAAGTCATATTTAAGCATTCTCAAGAACAAATTTGAAATTTGGAATATGGTATAACACAATATATTTAAATCAAATATCAATGGAATATTTAGTGAGGAAGATCTAAGATATCTAAAGAAAAATGAAGTAGTTAAGAAAGAACTCTTAGACCAAGAAGAATCAACATGAGGAAAAGAGAGTAGAGTGACATGGATAGTGAAAGGCCATGAAATAATTCACTACTTTCATAATTATTCTAGAGGAAGAATATCAAGACTACATGTGATTAAAAGAATGAGAGAGGGGATCAAGTCCATGGATTTATGGATATGTTATAAGTGGCGTAAATAATTTCAATGATGTCTTCGAGGAACGCCTTAAATCAATATTGTTGAGATAATTCAATTGACAACTTCCTTTCCTAACTTCATGTACCAGGATTATAATATGCCTCTTATGAAGGAGATTACAATAAATGAGTTAAAAGAGGTTATAGAATTTGTACAAAAAGACAAGAGCCCTAGATTTGATGGGTTTTCTATTGAATTATTTGAAGGTTTCATTATTTTGGTCAATTAAGATCTATTATTGTTCGGTTATAGAGGAATCCAGGATCTTTGGTAAACTTATTGGGGAAATAACTCTACATTATTGGCATTGATTCCTAAAAATATGTCCTCGAATCTTATGAATATTTTATACCTATCTCATTGTGTAATGTTGTGTATACAATTATTTCTATAAGATCAATGCAACAATATCCAAATAATTGTTGTCTCCTACTATCTTAGTTGAGAAATCTAGTTTCACAAATGGTAAACAAATTCAGGAGATAAGGATATTTATCAAGAAGGTTTACACAATAAAAGGTAATGAAGGGGTCATCTTTAACATAAAATAGATTTTTCTATGGTGTATGATAAGGTCAGCTAGTTCTATCTTAGATTGACGATGTTGCATGTTGGTTTCTCTTGTTATTTTGAATTGGGTGGAAGGTTGTTATTGTTGGACAAATTCTTCCCATTTCTAATGAATTGTTTTGCTACATATTTCTTACATTCATTTATATGTTTGAGAATATATTTTCCCATCTCCCCCCTTGTTTTTATACTAATTGTTGAAGTTTTTATCAAATGCATTCTTATTGAAAAAGGTACCAAAATTTTAAAAGGTATCAAGATTAGGAACCATATTTTTGCAATGCATCTACTATTCATATATGATGTCTTACTCTTCAAGGATGGATCGTTGAGGGATGCAAAGGGAATTCACCATGCTTTGGATTTGTATTATAAGGCCACTGGGATCTAAGATGTGAAAAATCATAAATATTTCGTAATGTTTCATATAGTTATTGAAGGACAATGAAATGACATAAAACGCATACTTTACTTTTAAGAAGGATATTACCAATTAAGGATCAAATACCTAGGGTTTCATTTGATGCCTAATGGGTATGGATTCATGGATTGAATTTGAATTTATAATAGGATTGAGAGTAGGGTTAGATATTGGTGTACTAGATGGAATTCATTAGGTGGTAGACTAACCCTAGTTAAGGAATTACTAGATTCCATATTGATACATTTACAGTCTTTGGCATATATCCCCAAAGGAATTCTTCATAAAATTAGGAGAAATATCTTTAGTTTTTTATGAACTAGAAAAAAATTAAAAGGGGAATATGGCATTAGTTAGATGGGGTTGGTTAGAAAGAAGAAGGTGGGTGGGACTGCATGAATATAGCTCATTTCTAAAAGTTCCTTGCTACTAAAACTCTATGGAAGGTGATTTCTTGTACATGTCTATGGAGGAATGTTCTTATATATTAATATATCCATGTTAAAACTAAAATTTTGCACACATGTGACATTTTGGCTAATCTTGGAGTAAGGCATCATCAAAATATAACATGCATCCCACTCAATATATCCTCATCAAGATCCAAAAAGATGTATGAGTTAAAAATGTCGAAAAATAATCAAAATAAGTGGTCGCATGACTAAATCCATGTTTACTCACGCTATGGTGTGTGTTATCAGTTTTGTTCCCACCCGAGTCTAGTGTGGATTATACTTAGAAATCCATGCAACTGCCAAAATGATGAGATCTCAACTACCACTACACGGAAAATCCCCTATAGCGGAGGTCATAGTAGAGGATTTTAGTGTTACAAGATTGGGAAAAAAAAATAGAAAAAACCTCCACCAATGGTAGCGAATGTTTTAATGGAGGCTGTAATGGATAAAAGTTATAACAGGAAAAACTCCACGGCTTGATGTTAGCAGATGCTTTTTATTGATGTACTTTTTTGAATCTAAGAGCACTAGTGTGCTTTTCTAACAAAATGCATCAGTGTTGTACACTATTTGGTATCCACACTAGTCCAATAAAAAATAAAGAGCACCTGAATTTTTAGAATTTCAATGACGTACCAATGCTCTTGTATCAATTATACACACTAGTGCTTTTTAACACAAAAACACATCGATTTGATTAGTCACATTGTGCACGGCATAAAAACATTATTTTGTGGCTTTTTCCACGCGATCATTTGATATGAGCACATTAGTGCATATTAACTAATGATACACAACAATTCTTATATGCTAATGAAATGCACCAATGCGTATAAACAAATTATAGGCACTTGTGCTTAAAACAAATTTAAGTGCACCATTGACATCGTTAGGAAAGTAAATATTTTTATTTTAAAATTGAATTGTGCATTTAATTAACATAACTACAACGGTGCTCCTAATTATGGTAGATGCCCCAGTGCTCCTAATATTGGTATATGTCTCGGTGCTCCTAATTATGGTAGATGCACCAATGCATATTACATTACCAAACACATTGAATATGATTCTTTGAATAATGGTTGCTAGCATTGCATCCAAATGTATCAATTTCAGTGATTGTCTTTGTGAGTTTTAATAGTGTTCGGGTAGAGGCACCAGAGCAACATTAATTATCAAAAGCACCGCATATGATTATTTGAATAGTGACTACTGTCATTCTAGTGAAATATATATATAGATATAATTACATTATTTATTTGAAACTGAAATATCATAGATGTAAATATCAATTGTAATATTTACTTATCCATGCATTTATTTAACAATGTACCATTTCACATGTAACATTTGACAATAACATTTAAGAGTGAAATTGAATAATTTTATTTTATTTTATTATACATCAATAACACTTCCTTTGTCATTTGGATAAAACAACATAGAGATAACAATAATCAAAATATCAACATGCGTGTAATTGTTACACTTATTGGTAACCTTTTGTTTTCAATTTCGACAGTATGTCCAGTACATTATTATACAAAATGTTTGATTTTCACAATTTCAAAATATATAGCAAGTTAGAGTAGCTTGCATTAACATCAAAATTAAATATGGATCATCATTCTTAATTGTAATTTCTATTGGTGCTCGAGCCAATTGCATCACCTGGGTTTTTTGCTGAATGTTTTGTAGATTGGTTCGATTGTTGTCCTCTTCTAGTTCACCATCCATATGAAAACATAAAAATAAAGTGTACTAAGTGTATCTACATTGCCGAGAATAATGAGAAATAAAATACATAGTACACATGAATGTAAATTGAAAAGCGACGTACCTGCATAGTAATATGTGAGTCATGAATGATACACATTCTTTTAAAGCCGTGTCTCAAGCCTTCCATCAACAAGTAGTTTTTTGGCTCCACTCCATACTTTGTTTCCTACAAGTTTTATGCCCCTCCAAATGATTAATTAATCATAGAATTTTATTTTTAATTTTTTTGGTCCTAGGGGAATTGGCAACTCGGGTTGGGCCAGTACTCGCATGACACGGGGTCCAGGGATCCATTCCCGCTACCATTATACCCCTAGGTGACCAAAAACATCCTGCAAGACAAGGGACATAGGTAAACCCAGGTGGAATTGATCTCGTGACCTCCTTTATAACAAGTGACTTCATATCAAGTGATGCCAATGATCCACACCCGTGTGGGATATCTAATGTTAAGAGGACATGGGGGTGGGATTTGATCCACTTATGTGTCCATGGTTCAGGAGATAATTTAATACAATCTCTTTGGGTGGAACCGCATGTTCGAGCACTACCTCAAGGTGCCCTCTTGGCTCCTGGTAAGGCCCTTATTTGAATTGAACCTTTCTGCCTAGTGAAAAAATACTCACTCTTCACTAATGGATCCAACCCATTTGGGAATTTAATCATATATTTAATATATATAAAAAAATTATTATAAAATCACAATAGTAAAAAAGTTATAGATACTTACAAAATCCACAATTAATTTTTGATACGCCAATATATACTCACAAGCCTTGATTAACCCAATGTCAATCAATTCATTTTATGGTTCTTCTTTGCATGCTAACACCTATTTGAAGACATACAAGGATTGGCAGTGAAAAAAAAAATCAAATATACAAATCACAACCACTGCAAAATCTTCATTTTTATAATGAAATCATAAATACTCACAAACATTTCTATCAACCCCTTTCTTCCCTACCGTCTTGTCTTGTGTGCTGATTGGGTTCCATTTTTGTTTTCTTTTCTGCATTAACAAAACAATTGAAAATGAATATTTAATGATGAATTAATTAATTAGATTTACCTAATCCTAAGAATCAATGATTTCATACATTTGAAGCATGTTGTTGTTGACATGACTTCTCTTGCGATGCAATTATGTCTATTTCCTTGACCATCTCTTTGTACATGTTTTTGGACACCCCTACTGGAACATTTTGCATATCACCTCGTTCATCCTTTGGGAATTTCATAATATTACTGGAAATGTAAAATGATTGCATTAATAGATTTTTATGTTGATATGAAAAATAAATAATGTAGAAGAATTAAAATTATTGAACGAATGACGCTTTGTAGTAGTTATACATATATATTAATTCTACATAAACATGTTTAGGAATATTACCTTTTCAATGATTCTTTTGTTGTTGTTGTATGTTTTTTTTATTGCAAGTCTAAGAGGTCTCATTGACCATTTCTATGGGAATGACTCTTGTAGTTTACATATGATTTAATTTTTCGAATCATTTGATTGGTTTCTGTATTGTAAGTGAAAATTACATTTGTACATTCTTTCCACTATATCCCTCATAGTATTATGAAATTCTTTTCCCTTCTATTGATTTCCAACACCACTCCAGACAAGTTAAGGACTAATTGATCATCATTTGCATCTTCCATTATTTTTTATTATGATTACATTGACTTTTTTGCTATCGGTCCCTGCATAACATTCAACATATGTGTATTAGATTATTTGAAACATATTAGTGAATAATCACAACTACATTGGTACTCAAATTTAAAGAAATAATTCATATTTACTTCTTTTTTATTCACCTCATTCATCCCTATGCAACTTTTCCATCAATGTTTTGAGCTTTTCTATACTTAGATTAGTAAGAATCCTATCAAGATTCCTCATTTCTTGGATCTGGATTTCACACATTAACAAATACATATTAGTGAAATTTACAAATAATTCAACTAAATTATTTTAAATACAAAAATTAATTATAACCACTTGCCTTATTTGTAATCATGGATGTGCTTCCACCACGTTGATGTTGGGCTAAATGGGCAGACCCAGGTTTCACCTTTAACTTCGCACCAACAAAAGACCCACAGTGTTGGCCCTTTCGGCAACAGCTTGCGAACAGGCTATAGTCTCACCCGAAACAGCTATGGGGTGCCGCAGAATCAGGTTTCTGCAAGCAGAAGAGAGAATCTTACTGTACCTTTAGACTTTAACTATTATTAATCACTTAACACAATACTTGTATTATCAATTATGCAGCTTCGCGATTAGATAAATAAACAGTTACTTGCACAGCCCTTATCTGGGAATTCACAGTGAAGCTAGCTATTAACAACAATCTTACTTTATCAGTTATTTACTTAATAGCGCATGAAATATAATAAAAAATCACATAAATGAACCACAACACTAGATGTCACGTGGTTCACCCCCAGTTTAGGGGTTACGTCCACAGAACTGCGCTTTATTTAACTCTTTACAACTAAAACGACAGTTCTGATCTGCGCACTCAGCTGCAGATCCCTTCAGTCCTCAAAGCTACGCACACAACAGCAGGCCTCTGTGCACATAGCTGCAGATCTTCCTTTTCACCAACAAAACCCCTCTGCGTACACAGCTGCAGAGGTTGTCCACGCACACAACTGGGAATTAACCTTCTTACAAGACCCTTATACAATCTCTTATCTTCGCATTACATTAGCTTCATAAGATAATCATTCAATACCTAACCCTACTTCTTTACATAAGTGCCTATTTATATTGCGCACTGTTACAAAACCATGGATTTACACCATGGGCGCCCAAAACCCTAACCCTGGATTTAACCCAAGGGTTAATTACAAAAAGGGGGTTCGACCCACCCGCGACACTCATAAGACTATTTTAGGTTGTAAATCCGCTTGCACTTCCTCACAGACCACGGAGTTACCAAAACTAAGGACCTTTAGGGTCGGAGCCCCAACAGGCCCCTAAGACTTACTTGTGGCCCGTCCCGGGGCACTCTGCTGCTGTTCTGATGGTTGGAGAAACCTAGTGCACTGCTTAATAACGCCTTCCCTACTACTGTCGGCTACTCACTTCCATCCTTCGTACTTTTTATGCTAAGGAAGGTCATCCGGATCCATCTGCAACCCCACTTGTTACTCTGTCTGCCGAACACTTGACCATCCACAACTAAGGGTCCCGAAAATTGTGTGTCAAGCTGCATAAGACAAACAGCCGCCTTGGCTCTGTCAGACCAAGAAGAGACATGGCGGAATCCTCTAGAGTCTTATTATGAGGCCTTGTGCCTTTCGTCGCTCCTCGTTAGAGCGAACTTCTGCCTGCCTTCGTCCAAATTAGAGCAAACTTCTGCCTTACTTTGTACCTTAGTCGGATAGGACTGTACTGGAGAATTACTCAGAAGGTTCTACAACGCTCTCTCTTTGAACTCTCGTACTAATTCTTGAACTTCACAATTGTTTGACATGGTTCCAACTGAGCAACTCAAAGAAGTGCTTAATGCGGGAGTCGCAGGCCGATGCAGTGTTTTATAGAATCCTGTAACAGAATATGTCATCATGGTGCATTAATGACACCAAATCTGACGGGATGCCGAAAATATTGTCCACACGACGCTAGGCTTTCCCTTGAAATCTCATTATTACAGGTATGGAGCGCGGGGCTCGTGTCGGCGCCGCCGAATTTATTTTGTCCCATCCATCGCATTTTAAGCTGCGATGCACCTTGGACCTTCGACCCAACAACTACCCGTAACTGCGACACAATATTAACCCTTTCTCCTTACTACCCCATGCTGTACCCATATTTCAACTGTTCATGGGGTTCAGACTGTCGTTCTTAGAGCTACTGTTGGTTAGGGGGTCTTGGCCTGTCCCTATACTTCTTCAGACGACTGCCATTTACCATCGAGGGTAAAATTTATCCATTCAACATAGCTAGCTGTACTGTGCCACCATCAGTAACTTTTTGTACTATGTATGGTCCTTTCCAATGTGTCTTGAACTTACCTGGGAATTTCATGAATTTGCTGTCGTATAAGAGCACAAGGTCACCTATATGGAATTGCTTCTTTTTAATATGCCTGTCATGCCATGCTTTTTCTCTAGCCTTCTGCACTTGCTGCTGGAACCCTGCAATGAATCTGTCTTCTTCTAGTTCTGTTATCTGGGCTAGCCTTTTATTCAACATGCCTGGGTCATCCATTTCTGTGAAATCAACTATTCTGAGACTAGGAACAATATACTCCATTGGCATAACTGCTTCTTTCCTGTAAACCAGCTGAAAAGGTGTGTGACCTGTCAACTTCTTGCAAGTGGTTCTATAAGCCCATAACACTGTCAGGATTCTGAGATCCCAATCATTTCTATTAATATTACAAACCTTGGTCAGAGCCTGCTCAAGAATATTATTGAAGGCTTCCACAGTTCCATTTACTTGAGGATGGTACGCAGTACTCTTCTGGTGATATACCTGAAATTCTTCGGTCAATGCTTCAATAGTCTTATTCAAAAAGTGTGACCCTTGGTCACTCATAAGAATTCTAGGACATCCAAACCTTATTAAAATATTGTCAAATATGAACTTCGCAGCTGTAGCAGCGCTACAGTCTTTAACTGTTTGAGCTTTATCCCAACGAGTAAGGTATTCAGTTGCTGTAATAATATACCTTACGCCTGATTTCTTTGCAGGGGGATTTATAGGTTCGACAAAATCAATAGCCCATTTGTCGAAGGCCTGTAGGGTTACCTGTGGAACGAGAGGCATCTCATCCCTCTTGGATGGTTTGCCTATCCTTTGACAGATGTCGCAGCTGTGGCAGTACTCCCTGGCATCCTTATGAAGTGTAGGCCACCATAACCCTACTGCCAGAATCTTCTGTGCTGTAGATTTCCCTACATAATGTCCTCCCGTTGCACCAGAATGTGCCTCAGCCAAAATCAAGGGTTTTTCATGCTCCAAGACACATCTGCGTAGGATTTCATCTGGTCCCATCTTGTACAGTTGTCCTGCTATCAGTGTAAAATCAGCATCCCGAACCACCAACTGCTTCTTCTGTTGTTTTGTCATCTCCAAGGGTGCAAACCCTGTAGCCAAATACTGAACAATGTCCTGAAAGTAGTCATCGACCATATGGATAGTGAATAACTGAGCATCAGGAAGACCTTCATCTAAGTTAGTAGGCTCTTCCCCTGATTCGAGCCTCGACAGATGGTCAGGGCCCAAGTTAAGTCTTCCCGGCTTAACTATAATCTCAAAGTCATATTCCTGGAACAATATTAGCCATCGACATATTCTTCCTCCCAACACAAGCTTGTTAACCAAGTATTTCAAAGCAGAGTGGTTAGTGAACATTTTAAAGTGAGAACCTAACACGTAATGTCGGAACTTTTGCAAAGAATATACCATAGATAAACCTTCCCTTTCTGTCGTAGTGTAGTTTCTTTCTGCTGTGGATAATTTGCGACTTGCAAAGGCAATAGGGTGGTCAATATTACCTTCGCCTGTTTGAGCCAGTACTATGCCCAAAGCAATCGAGGAAGCATCGACATGCACATGAAACTCCTTATTCCAATCAGGAAACACCAGGATAGGGGCATTTACCATCTTTTCTTTTAGGATGTCCAAGATTTCTTGACACTCAGGTGTCCATTCAAACTTAATCTCTTTCTTCAACTATTTCTCCATCGGGGCTGTGATCTGGGTGTAACCTTTAATAAACTTCCTGTAGTACCCGGTGTGACCAAGTGTAGTGCACAGTTGCTTGACTGACTTCGGAGGTGGCAAGTTCACGATAATTGCTATCTTCGTCGGATCCACCATCAATCCTTGCTTACAAACAATATGACCCAACAGGATTCCAAAGGGTGCACAGAAGATGCACTTTTTTAAGTTCAAGGAAATATGATGCTGTCTACACTTGTCCAGCATAAGTCTTAAACTAGTTATGTGGTCTTTTAGTAACCCAAAAATACTCCAGTCATCAAAATACACTTCTAAGAATTTATGTATAAAGTCTTTAAATGCACAAATTACGACTCGAGAAAACATGGCAGGTGCATTCTTTAATCCAAAATGCATAAATGTGTACTGAAAGGATCCCATTTCTGTAGCAAATGTTGTCTTATGTCGATCCTCTGGAGCAATTCTGATTTGATGGTAACCTGAAAATCCATCAGTAAAAGAGTATACTTCCTGACCTCCAACATTATCAAGAACTTCATCTGTAAAAGGAGTAGGAAAGGGGTCATGTAGGCACACATCGTTCAGCTTCCTTAAATCAACACAGATTCGGATTTCACCCTTAGTCTTCTTTTCTTGGACTACCATCGGTCTGACCCATTCGGACTCTTCAATAGGCTCAATAATTCCTATGGCAAGCATCTTATCTATACAGGCTCAATAATCCCTAAACCCTTATACTTGGGGTTCAGACTATACAGGCGTTGTTTCACAGGCTTTGCATCAGGTTTCAATGGGATCTTTATGACTCCTATATCACCAAAGATACCCTTCATCTCAGAAAACTTCGTCGGAAATAGGTCTTGATACTCGTGGAGAAGTTGGGTCACTTTGCTTACCATTTCATCATCCCAATAATCTTCAATTGTAGCATACTTGGGGTTTTCTTCTGAACCAATGTTTACGGTCCGCGTCTTCAGAGGCTGAGTCACTTCAGGTGTTTCGACCACTGGTCCGCGTACTTCGTAGTTTCCTTCTGAATCCGGAATATTAATGTTACGTGAATCGTCATCGTCAACTGCGAGGTTGTAACATTCAACTGCATTAGCTTCTTGTGCTTCCCAATCGGTTTGGTATTCCCCTATTTCTTGGTCATCAAATATCTTAGTATGGATCAATCTAACAGCTGCATCTAAAGCAGGACAAACTTCATTAATAGAAAATGTAAGCATAAAACTATCAACAAGATCATCCCAACTTACAGTACCATGTCGAAGCTCAACCTCCGTATACCAGTTTTTTGCTATAGGTTCCAACGTGTGCACAAACTTATGCACCCATTCCTTGCGAGGTACATGTTCCCATGCTGCATAACATTGCTTCAAATGTTCCTGAGGACTCTTCTTCCCATTGAACTTGCTTCGCACCTCTTGAGGTTGGTCTATGAATCTGAGGCGTAGAAATTTCTGGCAAGCTTCCCAACTGTGAATATACTTCCTGTGGCCTCTCCACCATCTCGTTGCTGTAGCTCTTAATGCTACTTCCAGAGTCTGCATTCTCTGTGATTATGGCACTTGTTCTGAGAACTGCGCAATGAATTTTCCTGGATCTGTCAACCCATCATATGTAGGCAAGTCATTGGCCTGTGCACTAAGGCATCTAAGAGATTTGGTAATTAGTGCACACCGATGGCCATGGAGCTCGTATAATCGATTCTGCCAGCTCTCTAGACCATCATCTGAGTCAGATATGCAGGAGCTATCACATTGCCAATCCATTACACCTTCAACATTAGGCTCGACATAATCTTCTTCTTTTGCTGTGATATTATAGATGTGGTCCAGAATATCCTGATCTTCCTCTCTGACTGGCTCCGTATATCTTTCTCCTTGAGAAGGATCCAATGGTAGTATAGCTCTCAATCCCTTCCCTTCAAAAGTCATTTGTCTCTTTTTAAGATTGATAACTGCATCACTATCTATTTCCCACTCAATTCCTAGCAAAGCTGGATAGGGGTTACTGTCATCAATGATCTCAATAACTTCAAAATCTGCTACAGTACTGACTCCATCTATATCCACTAGTACCCGAGGAAATCTTCCTAAGGGTACAATCCTTTGCTGATTGGATAGTCTCAATTGTATAGGTGACCAATAAAGGGTAGGTTTTTCCATTTGTTCCCATGTTTGCTTAGTTAAAATATTGACTTCAGAACCCAGATCTAAAATAATATCCTTCATGTCATACTCTCCTACCTGAGCATGTAGTCTCATCTCTCTTCCGGTTCTCCTAACTCTACTAACAGCTCTTTCGCTATCAGGACTTTGATGAGGTTCACAAGACTGAATAACTTTTTGTAATTCATTTAAGGCATTCTGATTTCTTAACAATTTGATGCAACTCTGTAAAAACGATGACAGAGTACTTACTTGGCCTTGTGAGTCTTCCTGGGATTGCAGCTGTTGATGCTGCTTGTTTGGTGCTAGTAATTCTGAATCAACAAAGTCTTGTCTGGCCTCTAAAAAAAATTCTTTTTCTCGTCGAACATCAAATGCTGGAGTCTTCTCTATGGCCTTGCGGACCCAAGCTTCCTCAGGCTGCTTTGCCTGACACTGCATCTCTGTCGTAGCTCCACTTCTTGTAACAACATTAACAGCTAGGATCGGTCGTGGCTCGACAGCAATCAACTGGACACTCGGAATAGGTTGGCTATTTCTTTCTTGGATTTTAGCTAGTAACTGTGGGCACTGCTCGATGACATGATCAACTGCTCTGCAGTATCGGCATGTCGTAGTTGGGTTTTGATAGTCTCGAGCTAGATGTCCTGCCTGATTGCAGTTATAGCAAATAACTTGACCTCAACCTCCTCCAGGAATACCACGACCACGGCCTCTAAAACTGCCTCGACCACCTCGGTAACCATATCCATCATTGCCTTATGCATCTGGGTAGATCCTATAAGTGTTGTAGGTCCGTTCCCTCATAAGGTCGAAGCTGCAACATTCATCTTCATTGTGGCCTACTGACTTACAGAATTTACAGTAAGGGTTCTTCGGGACTTGAACATACCTCTGTAGCAGATAGAAATCTTCCGGTCGATGCTGGCCAGTAGTTCTATAGATCTCACAGTATAGAACACTAGGATTCAGCGGGTTTGGTGTGCCAGTATTTAAATAGTTTCTCAGCGTCGGGCACTGGTCCTTGTCATGGCCTTATGTTCGACAACGTATACACCATACCTCTTCGCGGGTGGATTTCTATTTTTTCATGTCACGAAGCTCTAAAGCCATCTCCGTGAGCTGTGCTTGAATTTTAGCTATGCTCGAATTATCTTCGACAGGTGCAGTTTCAAGCTTTATGGCAATCTCTAAGGCCTCTTGCTGATCAGCAACCTTCTGTTGCATGAGTGGGGCTCTGATGTGGGGTAATAATACGGCAATAAACCACTCCTTATGTTGTGCTGGTCCAATCATGAAGCTAACTTGGTCAAGCATAAATTTGAATCTCTGATCAAAGTCCCACACAGATTTGCCTCGCCACTGCTGAATCTCTTTTAACTCAGTGATGCACTGCGACTCTGATTTAGGTTTCTTAAATTCTCGGATCAGTGCTGCTTTGATGTCATCCAGGGAAGGATTCTGCGCGCTAGAAAACTTCATAAACCACGTTAAGGCTCGGTCTCTGAAACAAGTGATCAGCTGCGCTCGTCGAACATCTATGTCCGTAATATTCTTCACGGTCCACACAGCTTCGCATAGAAACCAGAACTGCTCTGGGTCTTCTGACCGAGTTCCTTTAAAAACCGGTAGTTTGATGTCATCATGAACATGGGCCATATGGGATTTAGGGAGGGAGGAAGGGTTTGAACTCACTGGGGAAGACTGACCTGCGACAGGGATACTCGGGCTAGGGTTACTTTCAGACTGCGACAGGTTGTCGGGGATAATAGGTCTTTGCTGCGGGGTTATTGGAGGGTTTCTAACAGAGAGGACCTCGGCGGACTCAGAGGCTTCAGAGCTTACAGGGGTATACTCAGTGGAGGAGCCGAGATCTCTCTTATATCTTTTTCCATTTCGCAGCAAACCACTTTGCTCGTCGAAGTCCCAGTCACTTCCAATCATAGGTTAACAATACTAGATCTAGCAATCTGATTCTATAAGCAAGATTCCTTTTTCAGCCAATAGTATTTTAATATTCAAACTAAATAGGTTCAAGTACTTACCCCTTGGTCCTTTGAAAAATTGTCGTTTAGCTTCGCTAAAGGAGGTACTTGTGTCGATGGCGAACTTTGTCACAAATGCTTCGAGAGTTCGCGCAGTCCAGAAATCCACGGCTCGCGAGATCGTGTTGTTCACTTTTTTCAAGATAGCGATTCTTGCGGGGGTCTAGGGAGGAATCTGGTTTTCTTGGAAGTTTGTTCTCCTTTCTATTAACCTGGATAACCACTGGTGCAACTCTATGTGTATAGTACCAAAGAAAATTTCATGAACATTAGAAAAGACGTACCTTTGCAAAAATTGTGCCGCGCTACGACGGGGATCTTTATTTTCCTGTTCTGAGAACTTCAAATAGGTCGCTTTGATCCAATCACCAATTTCTTTTATAGAGGGTTGCCAAAACATATCCCTCGAGGTACGACGTAGATCTCTCTTCAACAGATACTGAGTTCAACCGGCAACGGAACCAATTTGTTGGGCTAAATGGGTAGACCCGGGTTTCACCTTTAACTTTGCACCAACAAAAGACCCATAGTGTTGGCCCTTTCGGCAGCAGCCTGCGAACAGGCTACCGTCTCACCCGAAACAGCTATGGGGTGCCATAGAATTAGGTTTCTACAAGCAGAAGAGAGAATCTTACTGTACCTTTAGTCTTTAACTATTATTAATCACTTAACACAATGCTTGTATTATCAATTATGCAGCTTCGCGATTAGATAAATAAACAGTTACTTGCACAGCCCTTAACTGGGAATTCACAGCGAAGCTAGTTATTAACAGCAATCTTAATCTATCAGTTATTTACTTTAACAGTGCATAAAATATAATAACAAATCACACAAATGAACCACAACACCAGATGTCACGTGGTTCACCCCTAGTGTAGGGGCTACGTCCACAGAACTGCGCTTTATTTAACTCTTTTACAACTAAAATGACAGTTCTGATCTGCGCACTCAGCGGCAGATCCCTTCAGTCCTCAAATCCGCGCACACAGCAGCAGGCCTCTGCGCACACAGCTGCAGATCTTCCTTTTTACCAACAAAACCCCTCTGCGCACACAGCTGCAGAGGTTGTCCACGCACACAGCTGGGACTTAACCTTCTTACAAAACCCTTATACAATCTCTTATCTTCGCATTACATTAGCTTCATAAGATAATCATTAAGACCTAACCCTACTTCTTTACATAAGTGCCTATTTATATAGCGCACTGTTACAAAACCATGGATTTACACCATGGGCACCCAAAACCCTAACCCTGGATTTAACCCAAGGGTTAATTACAAAAAGGGGGTTCGACCCACCCTCGACACCCCTAAGACTATTTTAGGTTGTAACTCCGCTTACACTTCCTCAAAAACCGCGGAGTTACCAAAACTAAGGACCTTTAGGGTCGGAGCCCCAACACATACCCCATGAGGGAATTGTAATAAATGTTCTAGCATGATAGTGTCTGTAAAAGACTCGGTCTCTTAGACTTTATTTGTCAATCCGATCAGCCCAGGGTGTTTTTTCCCTTGGTTATTATTGGTTGTTGAACAAACGACTGATAATTTCTGAGTTTTTCACTCCATACCTCCAAAGTTGGGGTGGTCGGCTTGGCATTTAGGCCTATTTAGGTTATTAGAGTCTATGTGTCAATGTATAAACATGCTAGACATCATTTTTGAGTCATATGAACATGTCTAAGTCCCCCTAGATGTTTTTCATTTTTTCAATTTTTTAGTTTTTTCAGTGTTTTTTATTAAAATTTAATTTTTCCAAAACTTAGGCTATTTTTTAATAGTTTAATTGGAAAAATT
>LPNX011001729.1:64137-82007 GCA_001517045.1 Pseudotsuga menziesii | reverse complement strand
AGGTTTGGAGGGTATGATGTACTTGAAGACAGGGGGGTCAAAGAGGCCTATCTATGGTGGGAAACTCATGGGGCAGCATGCCCTATTCTACAACAGTTAGCCTTGAGGGTCCTTTCTCAGGTTACTTCATCCTCTTGTTGCGAGAGGAATTGGAGCACATATGGGAATTTGTACATTGTGAAAAAGAGTAGGATTGAGTAGTCCAGGGCAGAGACAATGGTGTTTGTGCACACCAACCTTCGTCTGATTTACAGGAAGAGGCAGGAGTGGTTGAAGGGAAAGACAAAGATGTGGGATGTCTTTCCTAATGATATGGGTTTGGATGGCACTACTGAGTTGGCATTAGCCAACATGGATCTTAATGATCTAGTGTTAGAGCCGATAACTTTTGATGAGGAGAATGAGGTGCCTTTTGATGAGTCATCCTCCACCCCCTTAGATAGAGCAGAAGAGCTTGGATTTGGCATAGAGGAGGAGGAGGAGGATGAAGGACATGACAATGGTAGTGATGTTGATTACGACATGGAGTAGGACTATTGACACTGACAGTGACTCTAGAGTCTATATCTATGAGATATGAGATTCCTACCTATTTTGTATCTAGATTCTACTCTATTTTGTATTTTGGAGTGGATTTCCTGTGGCATCTATGTAAATTGTAATACTGATACATTATGCATGTTTATTTTGATGACCTAAAGACTAAAGTTAAATAGAAATCTGCAAACTTCTATTTATTATTTATGGTTCTACTTCTAACTTCTATTGTATGATCATTGATGTATGATTGTATCATGTATGTTTCATTCACAATGCACAGTAATCATGTATGATGTATGATGTATGATTGTATCATGTATGTATCATGCAATATTAATGTCTTATTATGTTCTATGAATATGAATCATGATTCATGATGTTCATTGCTTTCCGTGTCCTCCGTGTCCCGTGTCTTCGTGTCAGGTGACTTAGGCAGTATAGGTCAACATTCATAGTTCAACTACCTCTATCTAGGTGTGGTAATGTACACAAATCTTTTGTTCTTTGGTGTGCCTCGCTATATACAACAAAAATACAAACTTCTATATAGTGCACCAATGCAACTAGACACATAGCACATCCAGGGAAAAAACCTCTTGCATAAACCTTTAATTAACTTGTAATTTATTTTTATTATATTACACTTAAACATTAACTTGACTTGTAATTTATTTTTATTATATTACACTTCAACATTCACTTAACTTGTAATTTTATCATCCAAACTCACTACATTTAATTAGATGTATCCAATTAGTGTGCATGTCGTGAGTTCATTGAAACATTGTATTACATTGTATGTCACTTAGTTTGATTTAATTACACGTGCAAGAACTTTGACATAGTGCATTCATAAATAATAGATAATCCACACAATAGATTGACATAACAACATGTGGAAACTGAAGAACTCATACGAAGTGAAATATATCATTCATTTATAAGTGAAATGTCAATGTACATGTATCAAAAAGTAGATATATATCCAAAAGTACATGTCTCCAACAATACATGTATCCAAAAGTACATATATATCCAAAACTATCCAAAATTACATGTATCCAAAACTATCCAAGCCACTTGCACATGTATGCAAATGTACATATATTCTATAATGCATGTATCAGAAGTCAAGCTTCCTCTTGTTCTTTCTCGACTTTGATCCATTAGGCTCATCTCTGGGATCAATGTGCGTCAATGGATCCTCCTCAGTGGAGCCGGACTCTTCAATACCATATCTCCTCCTCAGTGGAGCCGGATTCTGCAATACCATATCTCAATTAACTCAAAACCTATCAACATCTTGTTGGAAATTGAATGAAACAATTAGTCATCAATAGACATCTCACCTCAACCACATTCAGTGATAGCTGGAGTTCAGTTCCTTGTGTCGCAGACGGAGCCGTTGGTTCAACATCAATGATGGTCAGACTGGGGGGGCCAGGAGCTACTTCTTCTGTCGGTGGCTAGAATCACCAAATGTTGAAGTAGTTAGACATGCATGAGTAAACAATAAAATACAATAATAAACTATGTCTAGCTAAACAACAATAATAAACTATGTCTAGCTAAACAACAATAATAAACTATATGTCTATATCAACTTAACGAGTTCAAATATCATTGAAGGGTATACATTACCATGGTCTCAACCGTGGTAGAACCAAGGGGGGCAGGAACTGCTCCTCCTATTGGTGCCTCAACAGTGGTCGAAATAGGGGGAGTAGGAACTACTCATGCTGCTGGGGCCTACAATCACCAAATGTTGAAATAGTTAGACATGAATGAATAAACAATAGACAACAATAATAAACTATGTCAAGATGACGTTGAAATAGTTAGGTATACCTCGGTGTGACTAGCTGCCATTGATGAAGCAGCCTCAACTGCTGCATCAACCATCGATGCTATACTTTCTTCCGTGAACTCCAGCTCCTGATGTAGTAAACATGCAAATCAAACATTAACAAAAACAACTTATGCACCGGATTTCAAGTTAAGCAACAAATATCATCGAAGGATATACATTACCATGGGCTCAGAAACTCCATGGCCGTGGCAGCTGGAGTCTTTTTTGGAGTGTGCCGCCTCATGTACACACGAGCCTGCTCCACGAAAGGCCTGGGAGGAGATGCATCAGGTGGCAATGGCCCAGATGTTTGGGTCGGTGCCTACAATCAGCAAGTGAACTCATGTAGTTAGATGTATGCATAATTCAACAAACATGTACATGTATTTAAAAAATGACAACTGTAATTGTTTACCATATTAAAATGTTTACCTGTGTACCATGATGTGTCTCGTGGATCTCTCCACCCACTGACGAATCTGGTGCCTGCAAGTTTAATAATTGTAGATATTAGACCATAGATATAATTAGTGAACTAACATGTAAAGTATGTGGAAATTAACAAATTATTGACAAGCATAATTAAAAAATTGAAATTTTAGAATGTTTACCTCAGTAGAACCAGATGGGGCTGTACCATCATGGATCCCTCCACCAACTAAGGGATAGGTGGCTGCAATGCCATGCCCCAATCCAAAGTCCGGGGGGTCCCTAGCGTCAAAACGCAACAACTGCAAGTTCACAAAATTAATATATTAGCTCAAACTATATATATGTGTACAAAGAGGAAACTAAATGAAGAATTTATAAAAATTAACCAGATCTACATACCTCACTCAAAAAACCACTGAACGCAACATCTGTGGAAACACCATAGCAGGGACGACCACACGATGTGCACTCGTGAGGATCAAAACTCTGCTGGGGATGTGCTGATGATGGTGCACTGGTGGATGGTTCTCGTGGCCCAGTCGGTGGTGGTGCACCAGTGGATGGTCCTGCACTAGGTCCTCGTGGCCCAGTAGGTGGTGGTGGACCAATGGATGGTCCTGTACTAGGTCCTGCATCCCCACCCATCTATTGAAGAGTAGTGCTATGGCAAAGGACCACTCGTGCAAGGCTCAAAAAAGCATCCCCTGTCTCAGCAACTACGTGAGTTGCAGGTGGGACATCTGGCCCATGCAATGGCGCGCGAGGTGCAGGGACAGGGCGGTTAGGGTCTTGCACCCTCGCATTGGGTCGGTTTTGGGGCATCCCCCCACCGATCCCCTGAAAATCCATGTATGAAAAATAGTTCACGTGTTTATGCAACACGAACTCCGCATACAACTTTCGAAGGAAATACAGGGGCATTTCCCTGTTGTTATGCGGTGGCAAATCAAAGACCATATACCATCTATCCATCCAGTTATCGATAAAAGGTTGGTATATGCACCACTCAATGGATATATGTGGTCTTCTTGCATCTGGGATTTGTCCAGTCTGAGGATCCCTGAATAATCCAAAAATTTCCTGCTTTGTTATTTTTAACTTTTTTATTGCCACATAGTCCAATCCATCCTCTTGTTCTCTTCTTTTCCTCTCTCTATATGAAGTGATATCATATAATACATTAGTTGATTGCGCAATAGTATCAAAAATGGCATCCATGGTGGATGCAAGCGAGCGACGAATCTCATCGCCACCACGAAAAGAATCACTAATGCCCCTTAAGCGAGCAAGCTCAATCAGAATTGCGGCATTTGGATCCATTGCAGCACCTGCAAAAAAAACATCAATAAGCAAATCATTAGAAACATATACATGGCATATAATGACGTCTCTTCAAAATTGAAATTGTATTAAATCAAACTCAAGTTAACAATTTAATGACAAATTCACTTACATATATTTATTTAAACTTAAGATTAAACATTTCATAATTAAAACGTAAGTTTCGTTCAACTTGTGACTACATTTAGTTAATGAGTAAGTAAGAATTGGATATAACTTGTTCTGGCTTAAAAAGATGGTTGCGCTAACTTAGAAAGATGATTTGAATTTTGTTGAGAGGTTTGTCTTCCGTTTAAGGTCTGGATTTTGACAGGACGGCAGGAATTGTTCATTGTTTGGGACATGCCTTGGAGGCTATGATGATGTTGCTTGATCAAGGACAATATTTCTTAGAGCATGATGATGGATATTCCAGAGCTAGTATAGTCCAGGTTAATTGCCGATCTTGTGAGGTTAAGGAGGGAAGGAGAGCGCACTTCGCAAGACATCCATTGCAAGAAATCGAGGAAGAGGAAGTTTCCAATAGCCTATGAATGGAAATTGAGGTAGTTATGGTATTGTCCATACAACATCAAAAATCGGTATGTACAACAGCATTTAAGAGAGGTTTCAGGGGCCATATAGCCTATACATTATTTCCAAGTTGGGCCATACATGTCTATTTCTATTTGGGACTAATTTGGCATGGATTTCAAGGTTAATTCAACGTGTACAAAAGTTGTACAGTGTACAACAGACTTTGGCATGATTTCCCCAGTTGGCACAAGTTTTTAGGTGTGTAATAAATGTTTTAAAATTCCATATTTCTTCTATATGGGCAGATTAATAGGGAATGCCACTATGAAATTGTCCATGGTTCTATAGCGAGTACGAGTTCTTTCATCACTTTTTGAAAAGATGCTTGTTTATGCTTCCAGTCATATTGAAAAGATGTTTGTTTATGCTTCCTAGATTCTAGTGAGAGTGGTTTTTTTTCTAATGGTTATGGTTTTCACAATCATTAGGAATTTTGGCTTGCTTGTAATTTTAAAGGCCTTAATTCATATGTATGGCATATGATGTAGATTTTTAGGCAATATTTGCTTTGTTGGTGAATTTCTCTTGAAGGGTAGGCTCTTTTGGTCATGTAATTGTTTGGGTTATTGACTATTCTATTTTTTTTTTCATGTACTAGATAGTTTCATTTGATTAGATATAGAATAGCATCTAAATTGTTTTTTATGAGGGAAAAAGAAATAAAAAGTTTAGTCTTCCTACATAATGCATGTCAATATGGTTTTTTCCAATGGCATTGCCTATAAACATTTGTGTCAATTGTATGTGATCAATTTATGTGTTTAGTCTTGGGGAAGGCATTGGCATATCATCATCTTTGGTTGGTTGGTGTTTTGCCTATGAGATGGTTGTTTATTTTTTTATGATTTTTATTGCATTTACAAATAAAAAAATGGTAATTTAAGTATGTAATTGAAAAAAAAAAGCTATGGGTGAATGAATTACATGTTAATATGTTGATTCACTGGAGGATTTGTCTTCAAATGGAGGAATGGGCACTCTTTCAAGCTCCTTGGGCACTCTTCCACGCTTCGATTCGCGCTCCTGTTTCGTGAAAATGACTCTCGGGTGGGAGAACCGATCCATTTTGTTATAAATAAATATGGTACTTGTTAAATTATTATAACTTCGAAGTGTATTAACTTATTGTACCCTGATGTTCCTATCAGGAGAATCATTTGTATTTCATTGTACCCCAATGTTCATATTGAGAGAATCATTAATATTATACTAGGTTAGTAAAGATTCATGAGGAAAACCCTTCCATTGTAAGTCGGGTCATTAGCACCCTCTGGAATATAATAATGAGATTTTTTGAGTCCTCCTAGGGAATTCGGCCTATACAAGTTTAGTGGGGTTGGCTTGGTTGAGTGAAATTTCAAGTGAACGGAAGAATATAAATAGGAGAGAGGTGCTCCTCATTTGAACACACAGTCACACAATTATGTAGCGCATGAGAGAGAGAGAGAGAGTCTTATCTATAAGGAGGAGAAGGACAATTTTGAAGTCTTATCTTTTATCTTTTGATCATCTATATTGAGGAAGCTTTTCTTTCTGGGTTTTTCCCTTTAGGGTTTTCCCAGGGTAAATCTGTGTTGATCTTATGATAATGTTTCTTTCAGTGATCCTGTCTATATGATTTTGTTGTGAAATTGAATTGAATGTTGATAAGATAGCTAAGAATATGGAATCTTAACATGGTATCATAGCTCACCTGAATAGGACAGCTTTCACAAGGTGAAAAATCCCTCTCTCTCTCTTCGACAAGAAATTAGGGTTTTGAGAAAATTTTGATTTTTGAAGATCTGATTGCATGGAACTTTGCACCCTCCTAGAGCGCATCTACTGATCCTAAGATCGATATTTTTGAGTGGTTAGATCTCTGGAAAATTCAAACCCTAGTTTGACACTAGACCATAGAACTGCAGAAATCGAGAGAAGCAGAAAACTGCACTGTAGAATCTCGCAAGTCAGATTTGAAAGGTGAAGACTTGAGATCTCCAGAAACCAAGCACACCAGTTAACTCACCTCAGCCAAGCACATCTCCTAGTAATATTAGTTTCTCATTTTCTAGAATTTCAATTTTTTTGTAATCTCCTGACAAGATGGCCCCAAGGACCAAGCTTGAGGACAAACTAGAAGGCATAGAGAATTACAGAGCATGGAAATATAGAATGGGCCTCATTCTCAAGGAGAATGATCTTGAAAATATATCAAGGATGAAGTTGCAGAACGTGAAGAGGATGAAGCTAAGGAGAAGCATAAGATGAATTTGATTAGGGCACAAAGGATTATTGCTGACTCTATTAAGGATCAATTGATCCCTTAAGTTTCATCCAAGAAGATTTTGAAAGAAATGTATGATTCCCTAGCAAGGATGTATGAAGGTAGAAACATCAACAAAAAGATGAATCTAAGAGGTCAATTGAAGAGCTCCAAGATGAGTCACGGAGAATCCATCTAGGACTATTTCATAAGGGTCTCCCAGTTCAAGGAAAAACTAGAAGCCATTGGAGACAACCTTTATGTAGATGAGTTGGTTATGACTGCTCTCAATGGTCTCACTATACCTTGGGAGTCATTCATCCAAATGATGTGTGCCAGAAAGGAAAGCATGAAGTTTGATATTGTATGGGAAGATTGTATTCAAGAGGAGGCTAGAGTGGCCAATAGAGAATCTCTACTAAAGGAAGATGATAAAGACCTAGCCACCCATACCAAGAGAAGAAGAAGTCAACCCAACTTCAATAAGGGAAACCACAAGGAATCTCAACCTCCCAGAAGGTTCCAAAGAACAAGAGAAATTCTACCAAAGAGGGACTACTCTAGCTTTCAATGTTTTCATTGTGATAAGGTTTCACATTGCCATAAATTGTCCTTTGAAGAGAGAATAATACAAGAAGAGGAACAACAAAAAAAGACATCATGCACATCTAGCTGAAGATGAGGATGAAGAAGAAGAAGAAGAAGGACCTCAAAGAAAGCAAGCAACAGAAGATGCATAGGAGTATGTACTATTCTTTGCACTCTCTGGATATGTAACACCTGGAGAAGACACTTGGGTTATTGATAGTGGTGCTTCAAAGCACATGTCAGGACAAAATAAAATTCTGTCAAAACTTGAATAAAATAACTCTCCTCAGAAAGTATCTCTAGGAGATGACTATCAATATCCAATCAAAGGAATTGGTGAAGCAAGCTACAAGCTTGATTCAGGAAATCCCCTGAAGATGAAGGAAGTTTTATATGTACCGGATCTAAAGAAGAATTTACTTTCTATCTCAAATTTAGATAAGAAAGGATACATAGTTGCATTCATAGATGGCCAAGTATTCATGTGTCCCAAAGGAAAATCAATTGAAGATGTAGTTGTTATCAGTGAAGAAGAAGGAGGCCTGTAGAAACTCAAGGGACATTAAGAAACAACCCTTGTTCATGAGACCACTAACCCTAGTGAACTGTGGCATAGAAGGCTTTCCCACATCAATTGCAAAGCACTGCCTCATGCAAAAAAAGTGGTGACAGGATTACAAGACTTGAATATCAACCATGAAGTAATTTTTAAAGGTTGTGCAAAAGGAAAGAATATCAAGAGTCCATTTCCAAAGAGCGAAACAAAAACTAAAGCTATGTTGGAATTTATTCATTCAGATGTATGTGGTCCAATGTCCTCCACATCCTTGCGTGGTTTTGAATACTATATTACATTTATTGATGACTATTCAAGAAATACATGGATATACATTTTGAAAGCAAAGAACGAAGTGTTTGAAAAATTCAAGGAATTCAAAGCCTTGATAGAAAACCTTTTAGACAAAAGGATCAAGACACTCCGATTAGAAAATGGTGGAGAATATACTTCAAAATAATTTGAAGCCTTTTGTAAATATGCTGGAATCAAGAGGGAACTAACTACTCCCTACAATCCTCAACAAAATGGTGTTGTGGAAAGAAAGAATAGAACCATCATGGAGACAGTGAAGACAATGATCTATGATCAAGATCTTCCAATGCATCTATGGGAAGAAGCAACAAGAACTATTGTCTATGTACATAATAGAATATCTCTTAGTGCCCTTGTATTCAAGACTCCAAAAGAGTGTTATACCAAAATCTCATCACCCTCATGTTATGAGGTAGGTATCCCCTTGACTGCTCCAATCCCTTAGAGTTTCCCTAGAGAAATGAAGGAATAAATTAACCCCTTGCAATTTTTCCCTCTTTTGAGCTGGTAACGCTCTTTCCCCATTGACCAAAAGTGTTACCCAAGAAGTAAAGAGCCAGCACCACTCCTGATACATGAGAAAAGAGAGGTGCCACTACTCTTTCCCTTACTACCAAAAGCGCTACCCCCTTATCACCACCTGTTTGCTTCTTTGGAAAAGTGGTGCTCTAGTTTTGAAGGAAAAAAGAGAAGCTTCGAGAGGATTCTCGAAGCTTTCCTATGTGGAGCCTCATCCCTATGGTTTAGGACTAGCTAGGGCTCGAGATCCTCCCTTTTAGGATCTAATCTCCACCTCACCCATGAGATCCTCAACCATACCTATCCTCCCATGCCTTTAAATAGTAGCTCATCCCCCATGGGATAGGAGGAGGAAGAATTGTGTTTCATACCCAAATTCTGTCAAAATCATTCTTGAGTCTTTGGAGGCAAGGTGAAGTTAGAGGCAAGGAGCCATTGGAAGGAACTCTCAACACCAAGGCATGAAGGTTGTATTCTCTCCAATCATTTATTAATAAATAATTTCTTTTGTTTCCCATATTTACTCTTTCATGTGTTTATACTGCTTGATTCCTTGGTCATAAGCATAGATATAGGTGATTATATTGTATGCTATCATGTTTTCTTTGTTGTCTTCCATCTGTTACAGGTTCTTCTATGAGGATAGTGAGGAAAAAATTTGAGAGAAGCATTATGGCATTCCATTCAAGTGATTAATCAGATATAGGGATAGTCTAGCATTCCGTGTTTGTGTTTTGTTCTAGATCAGAACCATTCAGACTAGGGAACTAGCTCTTGTCTGCAAGAGGTGTGTATTTCTAGCTAACAAAGAGATGTTCATGGGAAAGAAGCCTGAGGTAAATAACCTTAAGATATTGGGTTGTCCAGTATATGTTCACATACCAAAAGAGAAAAGAACCAAGTTGGACCCTTCCAGAAAGAACATAATATATGTTGGATACTATGAAGTATCCAAGGCATTCAGAATTTACATTCCTGGATTCCATCACATGGAAATCAATAGATATGTAACATTTGATGAAGAAGCAACTCTCAAGAGATCCAAAAAATTTCAACATGAATAAATATATGAGGAATATGTACCTCCTAGAAATGTAGAGGCTACATTCCTCCCTGAAGATAAAACACCTAAAGATCATGATATGATGGAACCACAAGAACCTCCCATGATGGAGATATCATGGAAGAGAAAGCTTGATTGGGAAAGAGAAATTATACAATAAGTAGAAAGATATGGAGCTCCTAAAGGATCCATAAGGATAAGCAAGAATCCCAAGCCATTTTACAACTATGTATCCTTAATGTGTGATCTTGTAGATTAAGAATCTACAAACTACGAAGAAGTTGTACAAAAGAAAGAATGGGTAGAAGCAATGACAAAAGAATACCAGTCAATAATGAAGAATGATGTGTGGGATATAGTTCCCAAACCAGAAGGCAAGAGTGTGGTATCTTCCAATTGGATTTACAAGATAAAACATGCACTTGATGGAAGTATAGAGAAATACAAGGCAATATTTGTGGCTAGAGGTTTCTCTCAGAAAGAGGGAATTGATTATGAAGAAACATTTGTACCAGTAGCAAGGTATACTTTGATTAGAGCCATCATGGCACTTATATCCATGATGAAGTAGGGCTTACACCATATGGATGTAAATATAACCTTCCTAAATGGTGTGATTGAGGAAGAAGTATACATAGAAAAACCACAAGGATTTGAAGTTGAATACAAATAGACTCATGTATGCTATTTGAAGAAGGCCCTGTACAGCCTGAAGCAAGCTCCTAGAGCTTGGTATGGAAGGATAGATAGTTTCCTGACAAGCTCGGACTTTACCAAGAGTAAAGCCAATCCTAACCTTTACTTCAAGGTTATAGAAGATGAACCTGTCATACTATTACTATATGTGGATGACCTATTTCTGACAGGGAATGAGAAACAGATTATAGAATGCAAGAAGAAGCTCGTTGAAGAATTTGAGATGAAATACCTTGGGTTAATGCATTATTTCCTAGGTCTAGAAGTGTGGCAAAGTTCAGAAGGAATCTTTCTCAATAAAGGAAAGTATGCAGTAGAAATTTTGAAAATATTTTATATGTTGGAATGTAAATCCATGGCCACACCCATGGATACAAACTTGAAGTTGTTGGTTGATGAATCATCAGAGTTAGTGGATGTGACTCAATACAAAAGATTATTGGGTCATTGATGTATCTAACAAATACCAGACCATACATTTGTTTTGATGTGAACACCTTGAGTTAGTATCTAGTTCAACCTAGACGTGTTCACCTTGTAGTTGCAAAACATGTGATGAGATATCTGAAAGGAACTATAGACTTTGGTCTATACTATGATGGAAACCATGACTACAAATTATATGGCTATACAGATGCAGATTGGGCTGGAAGTGTCTTAGATAGAAGAAGCACATCAGGTGGATGTTATTGTCTAGGGTCTGCTATGATTTCATGGTTTAGCAGGAAACAGTCCAGTATTTCTTTTAGCACTGCTGAAGCAGAATATATAGTAGCTTGCTCTACTAGTTGTAAATCCATATGGCTTCGAAAGATGATGTCAGGTCTATTTATCCTGGAGTTGGATACCACAATGATTCTATGTGATAACCAGAGTTGTATAAAGATGACAGAGAACATAGTGTTCCATGATAAGTCAAAGCACATAGAAATCTGGTATTTCTACATTCAAGAGACAGAAGGGAGCCATAAAGATCTAGTATGTGAGTACCGATGAACAATTTGTTGATGTGTTGACGAAGCCTCTGCCTCGAATAAAGTTTGAATACTTTTGAGAAAAGATTGGTGGTGTTTAAAAAGACCTTCCTCGAAAGGGGGAGTAGCGATGTTGCAGTGGGATTGTATCATCCCTGGACACCTGTCCTAAAGTGATCCATAGAATTATGTCTCCAAGAAAGAAGTACGATTGCATCATCCTTGGACTTAAGTCCTAAAGTGATAGGGAGTGATTATCTCGTAATAGTATCCAGTGACTTCGGTCTTCGAGAATGTGGTAGGATTGCATCATCCTTGGACTTAAGTCCTAAAGTGATATGGAGTGATTATCCTGTAATAGTATCTGGTGACTTTGGTCTTCAATAATGTGGTAGGATTGCATCATCCATGGACTTAAGTCTTAAAGTGATAGGGAGTGATTATCCCGTAACAGTATCTGGTGACTTCGGTCCTTGAGAATGTGGCAGGATTGTATCACCCTTGGACTTAAGTCCTAAAGTGATCCATAGACTTTCATCTTCGTATTGTGGATTGCAGGTTGTTGATGATGATGATATTGCTGATCGAAAGATCAAAGTATTGTTGATGATGATGATGATGTTGCTCAAAGTATTAATGATGATGATCATTGATGATCAAAAGATTAGAGTATTGCTGATGATCTTGCTCAAAGTATTTATGATGATGATGTTGTTGATCAAAAGGTCAAAGTATTGTTGACGATGATGTTGTTGATTGAAGAAGACTAAAATATTGATGATGATGTTGTCGATCGAATGATCAAATTGTTGTTGCTGCTGAAATTGAAGATGAAGACTATATCTCAAAGATGATGAAAAAGCTTCCAATGATTTCTAGATGTATCACCTTGATGATGTTGAGGACGCTCTCTCTCCTTCTCCTACTGTTGTTGTTGTTTTTGTTGTAGAATACCCTTCTCGTTAAGGGGGAGTGTTGAATTATTGTAACTTCGAAGTGTATTCACTTATTGTACCTTGATGTTCCTATGGGGAGAATCATTTGTATTTCATTGTACCCTGATGTTCCTATTGGGAGAATCATTAATATTATACTAGGTCAGTAAAGAGTCACGAGGAATACCCCTCTATTGTAAGTCGGGTCATTAGCACCCTCCGAAATATAATAACGAGTTGTTTTTAGTCCTCCTAGAGAAGTCAGCCCAGTCAAGTTTACTGGGACCGACTTGGTTGAGTGAAATTTCAAGTGAACAAAAGAATATAAATAGGAGAGAGGCGCTCCTCATTTGAACACACAGTCACACACTTCTGTAGCACATGAGAGAGAGAGAGAGAGAGAGAGAGAGAGAGAGAGAGAGAGAGTATTATTTGCAAGGAGGAGAAGGACAAGTCTGAAGTATTATCTTTTATCTTTTGATCATCTATATTGAGGAAGATTTTATTGTTGGGTTTTTCCCTTTAGGGTTTTTCGAGGGTAAATCTGTGTTGATCTTGTGATACTGTTTCTTTCAGTGATCCTGTCTATATGCTTTTATTGTGAAATTGAATTGAATGCTGATAATCTAGCTAAGCATATGGAATCTTAACAATACTCTACGTTTATGCATAGACTATCGTCATCTTAATAAAGTGACAATTAATAACATATATCCTCTGCCCCACATTGACAATCTGTTCGATCAAATACGTGGAGTGATGATATTCTCTAAAATCAACTTAAGTTCTAGTTATCACCAAGTTAGAATTAATGATGAAGACATCTTTAAAACTGCTTTTCGGACGAGGTACATGCATTATGAATTCTTGGTTATGCCCTTCAAGATGACTAATGCACCGACAACTTTTATGTGCTTAATGAATAGTGTTCTAAGTAAGTATTAAGAAAAATTTGTAGTCATCTTTATTTATTATAAAACAAAAGAAGAGCATGATGAACACCTAAAGATAATCTTGCAGGAGTTAAGAGAACATTAGTTGTAAGCTAAGTTCAACAAATGTGAATTTTATAAAGATAAAATAAAATATTTAGGGAACGTGATATCCGAAGAAGGGATATCAGTGGACCCAAATAAAATAAAAGCTATTATTTATTGGCTTGTTCCTAAGGACGTAAATGATGTACGATCCTTTATGGGGATAATAGGGTACTACAGAAAATTTATTGAAAGGTTTTCAAGAATTGCGAACCCTATAACTTCAACACAGAAAAAGGGTAAGAAATTTGTTTGGGATCATAAATGCGAAGACAATTTTAATAAACTAAAAACCTTATTAACTATGACACTCATCCTAAAAATAGCTACCCAAACAAAGACTTCGTCGTATGCACTGATGCATGCAACGAAGGCTTGGGTGGGTTGCTGACATAGGAAGGTCATGCAGTTGCATATGAATCAAGAAAATTAAAAATTCATGAAAAGAACTATGCAACTTATGATTTAGAGTTGGATGAAATAATTCATGCTTTAAAAATGTGGCGTCATCACTTAATAGGTAAAAGATTTCTGCTAATATCTGATAACATAAGTCTAAAGTATCTGTTTGATTAGCAAAATATAAACGCAAGGCAAGCTAGATGGCTAGCTTTCCTTAGCGAATATGATTTTGAGATCAAACATATTAAAGGGAAGGAAAAGAAAGTGGTTGATGCTTTGAATAGAAATGTTGTAACAAGTTTTGTGGCTACCATTAGCAGTTATAAAACTGATTTGGAAGATAAATCGGAAGCAGGTATAAAGCGGGACCCAGAATATCAGAATTTAAAAGAAAAGATAATTCAGAATACATCTGAAATTGTAATTATATATTACACTTTTAATGAACAAGGTTTAATACTGTTTAAAAACAGACTATATGTACCAAATATATCTAAAGTTAAGTTGTTGATTTTGAATGAAATTCATAAGTCCTTATTCTGGACATCCAGGGTATCAGAAAATGATAACTATGTTAAGAAAATAATACTTTTGGCTTAACATGAAAAATGAGGTTGCTAAATTTTTAGCTAGGTTTATTAAGTGTCAGCAAGTTAAGGTTGAACATCAACACCCAGCAGGCTTGCTACAACCATTTCGAAATTGGAAATAGGAAGTCATGAGTCTCGACTTCGTAATTGGTTTACCTAAAAACAAGAAACAAAATGATTCCATAATGGTAGTTGTAGATAAGTTAAGTAAAGAAACACGCTTAATTCCTGTTAAAACAACTCATATAGCTGCTAATATTGTTGATATTTTCATGAAAGAAATCTTTCGTCTGCACAGAATTTCAAAGGTAGTTATTTTCGACCAAGATCCTAAATTTATAGTTAATTTCTGGAAAACATTACTTAAAGTATTAGACACTAAACTAAATTTTAATACTCCTTCTCATCTGCAAACATATGGACAAACAAAAAGAGTTAATCGGGTACTAGAAGATATGCTGCGAATGTATGTTAGTGATTATCCCAAGAAGTGGGAAGACTATCTACATTTAGTTGAATTTGCTTACAATAACCATTATCAGAATTCAACAAAGCTTAGTCGTTTTGAAATATTATATGGTAGAAAGTGTAACACTCAAATTACATGGAGTAATCCAGTAGATTGACTGATGTTAGGACCTGGCATGTTAAAAGAATTGGAAGTAACCATGAAACATTTACAAGGCAACTTGAAAATTGCTCAAAACATGCAAAAGAGTCATGCCGATCTTAAAAGAACTCTGAAGGAATTCCAAGTTAGAGAGCATGTGTTTGTTAAGGTTAAACCAAGAAAGATATCCTTTAAATTAGGGAGCTGTGCTAAACTAGCACCCATGTATTACAGACCATTCAAGATATTGGCAAGAGTGTGTCCAGTGTCTTATCAACTAGTGTTACCACCTAATCTTAGGATACACAATATTTTTCACATTTCTACTTTGAAAAAATATATACATGATTATACTCATGTGATTGACTAGATATTGATTCGGGTAGAACCAAAAGGAGATTTTCTGGTGGAACCGGATTGTAATCTCAACAGGAGGGAATTTTTTCTTCGAAATCACACCATTGGACAGGTAAAGGCGTAGTGGAAACACCTCAGGCCAGATGAAGCGACTTGGGAACTCGAGAGCGATATGCGAGTGTCATATCCAGATCTGTTCAAAGAAGATTCAGAATAACTTAAGCAGTATCAAGGACGATATTGAGCTTAAGGGGGGGGGGTTTGTAACATACTCAAAACTGGAAAATAAATATTATTTATTTATTTCAACAAAACATTATGTTAAATTTTATTGTAAAGTTTATGACCAAGTGGGTCAAGGATGACTGTAATTGAAGAATTATTTATTGTTATTTATTAATAAAAGGAGACACTTATTCAGGGGATATTGTTAAATGAGTGTTCACTTCCACTAGGAGGAAGGAGTAGCTATAAAAGGTTGATTGACAAGTGGCATCACTAGCATTCACTTTCTAGCTGTTGCAAAAGCATAATCCCTAAAAGGAAGTGGTCATGTTCCCTGAGAAGGGGAACTGGGCTGGGTGGCTCATTAAATTCCAAAACTGACCCTAAGACCTAGACAATCTTATATAAACCATCAAATTGAGCAGGAGGCTCACCACTCATTATGATTTCTGAGAGAATGACTTTGTGATTGCTGCAAACTGAAAAGTCAAGCACACAAAGAATTTGATGAGGGGACAGCTAAAGTGATTTGTTGAGTTAATTCTTCTATTGAGTGCTAAGTTGCAGAAGTTTGCTGTGTAGCAGAGATCTCCATCCTAGTGGTGCAGTGAAAAAGCTCGGGGGTCCTAAGCAAGTGATTTGGCTACTTCAGGAAAGGTTGGGTGGAACAGTCTCCCTTGGGTGTTGGTCCCATTTCTCTGTAACATTTCTAGATTCCAATTATAATCTGTTTATGTCATTGTTTAGTCCTATTTAAAGGATTTGTAAGTTGTTTAGAATGAATTTTAGCTTATAGAAGTTAGTATTTGGAAGAGGCTGACTGATTTAGAAATGAAAAAGAATAATTATCCCATGTATTTTTCCTTTCACCGAAGTGATGTACTCTAGTACATGAGGATATAGATTTAGGATTGATTAAGTAGTATTAGATTGAATGAATAAATGTGTATTTTTCTTATTACAGAGTATAGATGCGATGTATGCAATATAAAGTTTTAAATCTTCTACTAGTTAGAAACTCTACATTTAACTAAAATACAAAGTACAGTTCTATTTTTCAATGATAAACAAATTACTTTCATAAAGCAAATAAAATAAATTTCAGAGTAAATGAAAGTGTAGAAACTGGGACATTTATGTTAGATCTTAATAGTTTTTGTAAGTAAAGTTTTTTCGTAGTCGTTGAACTATTCTATTAATATCAAGTTGAGATTATCGAGGAATCATAACACTGATATCAGGCTTTAGATTTAGTTTGATATTGTTCTGAAGTAGTTTCTCTACAAAAGTAAGTTACAGTCATGGGGATAAACCTTGTTCTCGATCAATAGTATAATACATATTATTTTATTCTAAGAGTTTCAAAACTTATGTAAACAAATCCATCTTATTCAAGATTACATCTTTAACAATTAATGAAACCCTGGAATTTTATTTAAAGATCATGGATGCAAGTACAGTTAAAACTACAAAGTCGATATTATTCCTTTCTACGCCTTTCATCCGTTTATCTAGAAAGGGTTGTAATATATAAACTGTGATATTATTCTAAACACATAGCAAGTTATAATAAGAGAAAACTAATAAAGTGTCTCATACCTTCATTCACATTTTTATAAAATCAATTCAAGAACGAGGTTACAGTAATACATAACATCCCTGTTAAAATAAATACTTTTTACAGTAAGAAGATTCTTTACCAATGGTGTTTCCATCTCAAGAATTCGACGGAGAGATAACTTTACGGCCTTGTCATTTTCAAGTTTTTTCCTTAATTTCCAATCTTTAGTTGAAAAAGGAAGGAACTACATTAAAGGCCGAGGGTTCCAAACAAACCAATCAAACACAGAGTCTCCTCATAGATTTGTTCCAAATTGTATCTAATCTTTAAATATTAACAATTATGAAAGAAGTTGCTAGCCAAACTATAATACTAAAACAAAGATGTTAAAGTCTCCATTGTTTCATACAACTAAGGATTAAGGCTCTGGCCACTTTTTAAAAAAAGACATAAAACAGT
>LPNX011001729.1:0-63075 GCA_001517045.1 Pseudotsuga menziesii | reverse complement strand
TTTTTGCAAGAAGTGTGACCACAAGATCTACCATGGCTAGCAGCTTAGAATTCACCATGATTTACCCTACAACTTTGTGATTGTCTAATTTAATTATGAACTGTAAATCAAATAAAGAATAGTAACAAAGTCAACCATGTTTATTAACTTCTTAGGAAACATCGATTTTAGGTAGTTCGACAGATTGTTTTACAAAAATCATTTCTTCTTGTTCTATCAAAATATTAACGCTAAGTTTGGAATGGCTTCAAAGGCCAAAGATAAATTACTGAAGTAGGGTTCATGGCCACAAACCCTTTACACAGTGTTAAACTATCATAAAAATTGTAATGCTAGAGGTAAAATCGAAACAAGTAAAACAAAAACTATAGATGTTCCCTTCCTCGGAGCCAGAATAAGGTAAGACTAATGAGTCTTACCTCTCAGATACTATTTTCTTCTCTAGCATAGGACCACCTCGTAATTCCTGCATACACATTTACCTGCAGAGGTTATAAACTTGTAGAGAACGAAACTTAAGAATAGATGCAACAAGTTTAAAATATCAAAAGCATGAGTATCAAAGAAATTTTTTACCTCTATAATGTTTTTTACTAAACCAAGCAAGGTCGCCTAAGTCTGTACCAACTGTTCTATCCAGAGACTCCTACCGTAAGCAATTAACCTTGGTTCTATGATGAATCTTAACAAAAAACTGTTCTAGTTTCCCCATATCGACTTCTAGTAAGAGTTTTGCAGAGTTGAGCAACGAAAGACCGGGAGTGCTTACAAAACCCTTTCCAAACCTGAGAAGACCACTATCATGATGATGGTTGTGATTTTTGAGATCCATTAAAGATCTAAAGTTTTGTTACATGTATCACGGAGGATAACTTTTAATTATATCACATGGATCAATCCAAAAGAGAGTTATAACCTGTCCTTCACATATAACTGTCAAATAAATGGATCATGCATGCCTATAGTCGACCTTCCTTTAATCCTTCAAACATGTCTTGAGGGAGTCAAAAGTTACAACTTAAATCTTATGTTATAGTATGGCTTAGGTATAGATTGGTTCTTAAGACCCTTGTGGCACTTGAAGTGGTAAGTTGAATTTTTATGGTTTAAGTCTTGTTTTTAATAATCCAAGGTTAAGCCTTCTACCTGCACATAGGAAGCAACTTTTCATGCATTAGCCAGTGAGGCTAAGTAATACTCGAAACTTCTTTACAAACCCTGTTTAAACTGAACACAAAAATAAATAGTGATTACATTAATTTTTGGAAGAGAATGTTAAAAGCAAAGTGGTACAAGTTGTTTCAACCTTCTACATATCATATAGTATCGAGTAAGGTTAGTAAGGAAATTTTAGCATACTAATGAGGCCCTTAGAACTTAATTATATAAATTATTTTAGGACAAAGGTAAAATATTTACATCACTGTAAGTATTTTATAGAATCATTTATTGTTACAACAGTAAATATTTTATTTTTATTTTTACGATTTTTAGTGTTGTTAAACAATCAATGTAACTCTACTATAGAAGATCAAAGTACCCCTCTGTTTTAACTAGTTCAAAGAAAAAAATTAATATAGTCAAGATAAGAACGAACTGGCATGAGCTCCATAGTGAAAGGGCAGCTCCTAAAACACCATGGGAGGAAAGAATCTGTCATCTATGTGAGAATACGAACATTGAGGATGAAAATCACTTCCTCTTACAGTGCCCTGCGTACGCCCACATTACATCTCAGTTTCATAATCTATGTTTCATTACCGACCTTCCTAGCCTTTTAACATGTTAAAATTATAGTGAGCTCAGGATGCTTCTCTCCAAGCTCTTTGAGAATAGGAATACAATTTTTAAACAAACTAAATAATTCATTTTCTTTAGGTCCAATAGACCAAAGTTTTCTCTCAATGGAGGATAACCATCATCATCATCATCAACTTTAGAAAGTGGGTAAACATGTCTACTTTTTTTTTCACATTTAATGGGTTCTCAACCATGTAGAATGCATTTTCTTGGGAAGGCTTTTTAATTGGAATATTATTTAAAAACAACTCTATGTAAAAAGTGAAACATTATTCCTCGATAATTTTAATTGGAATATTTATTAAAAACAACTCTATGTAAAAAGTATTTAATGGATATGATTATCTAAATGAAAATTGTAAAATGTTTGAGTAAATTTGATACACTTTTATAAATTTATATTGTAAATTCACCATATTTTGAATGAGAGAATACACAAATCATTTTTTTCACAAAACATACTTGAAAAAGATTGCTTCCAAACCATATGTAAGTTGAATGTGCCATAGATTAAAGGTCTAAGCAATGTTGAAACTTGGTAGCCTTGGCTAAAATTACCACCAAATTTGTGTTCATACATGGTTATATTTCCCACCATATATATTGTGTGAGTTTAATTTCCAATAATTGAGTATGATAATTTATATGACAATTGAAGATTAAGAATGTATTCAAAATATTTTAATGTCATTGGAATTACTTTTATAATTGGTTGCATAAACCCTCGTTACAAGGTTTCTCAAGCTTTTCCATAGCGACGGTCGTGAAGTCACAAGTAACATTAACGCATATACTAGATTTGGATAGGAGACTTATCTTAAATGTTGCAGCCACCATTGAAATCTCCCGACCCTGCCCTCGAGTCCTACAACGAACAAGTAAAAGGGGTCAACATTTTTACAAGTAAAAGAATTGGTAAATTTTTTTATAGAATGAACAGAGTCGAGAACCACTTACACTGGCATTCTAAGACATGGGCTTGGGAGGAGGTGACCCTGTCTCCTTGCTTCCAACACCAAAACCTGCATGTTGAACCAATTATAGTTAGATTCAAGCATATAAATCTTTTAAATATAGAAGCAGTTTAAATATATAGGTTCGAAAGTTCTTACCATGACGCTAGGCATTATTGGTCAAGGTTCGGCTCCTTGAAGGGCCCTTATCCCTTCAAGTCTGCAAGAAGAAGTGAGTATCAGTAAACACGAAGAATGAAAAATTAACAAACTTAATATTGTAGTGAAGGTTCACATTGCAATCACCTACTAAAACATACTGTTCAAGAGATGGATGTGTTAGCGAATTGACAGAGCTTGGGTTAGAAGAGCCTCCGTCGAGGTAAAACTCTAGAGAAATCACCACCTCAGAAAGAACCAACAACATGTTTCATTAATCACTGTGAAAACCTCATGAAAAAAAAAACAGAGTTGCAGAGCTTGGCTCTTAATTGACGTCTAACAAAAAAAATAATGATAATGCAAGCCTCAGACCAAGTGAAAGGACTTTACAAACCACATGCAACTCGTTGATCTCACCATCCAGGTGTAGGACATGATTAAGTATCATACTTCCTCGTGGACCTCGCTGCGCTGTCAACTCACAGCGAGGCCATGTTATCATTACAACCCAAAAGTTACATTTAATAACATGACCATAATTATTACAACGAATAACTGCAAATCCAAATCTTAGATGATGCACTAAATACAAATAATAATATAAACCATACCATAAATCATTACAGGATCAATCATATGCCAAACAAAACCTTGGCCTTTTAAGTCAACCTTGCACACAATCACATTGCAATAACATATGTTGCAAACCTTTACACTTTGGTTTATGAGGCTAATGGAATCGTGGGTCATGGCTAGTCTCATGCCCCTCCCATGATGTTCAGGGAGATTCATAAGAGTTAGGATAAAAACATAAAAACCTTTAAACATATTAATTGCATAGTCATGTAGTATTTAAGCTTAACGGACATAAAGAAAATCCCCTGAAGTTGTATCCACTCACATGCTAACTATTTTAAAACAAGATGCATCTACCCAGATCATATAGGATCATGAGAACTGCATCAAGGACAAAAATATGAGGATCCAACTAAAGTAGACCAAAACCTTGTTCTCTTCTTATTAGGAGATCGATGTATGGAGAATCCATACTTTACGAACGGAAGCTTCTCATTCTTAGGGATAGGACATTACAAACATAGTGTAAACTATGTTAAGGTCAAACCTTGTAATAAAAACTAAGTACAAAAGTGATGAACAAATAAACAGTAATGCTAAAGTAAACATGAAATTAACACATGTAAATTTGTTTTTTATATACGATTTTTAGGTGTGTTACAATGAGATTCCAAATTATAATATAATGTGATCTTAATTTTTATTGAAGTAGTTAAAAGGAAAAAGGACATGTTGAGTAAACATATTGGCAGGCCATATCATTTCTTACCTTCATTTTTTATTAAATTTTGTATAATTAATATTTAATATTTATAGATTATGTAAATTAATACTTTCTTTCTCAAATATATATGTATGTTAAATTTATATGAAATTGTTCTTTAAAAAATTAAAAAAAATGGTCTTCTTAGATGAACTTTACATATAAAATGTTTTCGTGACTCGTAAATATGGAATAAATTTTGTATATTTGAATATGGAGATATAACAATAACAATCATCAATGTAACTTTAGAAAGTGGGTGAACATACTCTCTTCTTTTTTCACATTTAATAGGTTCTTCGAATGCATTTATTTTGGAAGGCCTTTTACAAATCTTAAATTTTGGAGTGCAAGAAAGGAATATGTATTTTAATTTAGAAAACCATCTAATATTTTTAGATTCATGGAATTAAGGGAATAATTTCTTAATCATTATTTTAGATAATCTATTTAATTTTATGATACAAAATGCCTTATTAATATCTAAAGTAAAACATTATTTCTCAATCATTTTAATTGAAATATTTAATAAAAGCAACATATAAAAATAATTTAATAGATATGATTTGGAAATGAAAATTTTAATATCTCCATAATAAATTTGATACACTTTTATAAATTTATTTTGTAAATTCACTGTATTTTGAATAAATGACTACATAATTCAACCTAGCATGAAATATTTAGTTAACGAGTCTTAATTTTTCACAAAATAGACTTGAAAAAGATTGCTTCCAAACCATATGCAAGTTGAATGTGTCATACCTTAAAAGTTTAAGCAAGCTTGAAACTTGGTAGTCTTAGCTAAAACTACCACCAAATTTATGTTTAGAGAGTCTCATGTTTTCCACCATATCTATTGTATGAATTTAATTTCCAATAATTTTATATAGCAATTCCTTTTTCTATATATAATTTTAAATATATTTTACACAATAATCAAAATTAAATATTCAAAAATTAAAACAAATTGATAATTACATTTACATTGAAAATGTAATTGAAAATCACTTTTTTATAACCTAAATTCATAAATAATTATGAATTCATAAACCATGACTTTTATATTTTATGTAATAATCAAAACTATATATTTATAAATTAAAACAAATCAATAATACATTAAAAGTGTAATCGAAATGGTTTGAAGAAATGACCTAAAAAATCAACTCCATACGCGGTGTCTTTTTCCAGTATAGATATTATATGTTGTTCAAAGATTTTTTTAAATTACTTTTATAATTGGTTGCATATATAAAGATGGAGAATGGAATGTTTTAAGAGTGTAAACATAATGATTGTTCCAAAACTATGCTTTTGTTTATTTTACTTTATTCGAAGCATAAATACTGTGCATGCTTTATTCACTTTAATTTTCTAATTAGTTTTGTTAAATTCTTTTCTATTCTTTAGAAAGAATATATATTATTTGCAGTACAGCAGTACAGCATGAGTGGGCCTAATGGTTAAGAGCATGTGTTTCCTCGTAGAAGGTCATGGGTTCAAATCCAGAGGGGGTAGTGTATGTACACCTATGTAGACTTTAGCAGTTAAATCCCTGCGCAGAGGGGGGTCCCTTATCCCACAAACAAGGGAGTCTCCCTTGTCCCACAAACAAGGGGGTCTCATACACCAATTTGGTGTCTCGCTTGGCGGTGACCTTAAAAATAGATTATTATTATTACTAGTAGTAAGCAGGTATATATCTCGTAAGGCCAATTACAGTCTCTATTTAGATCCGCTTCAGGTGTGTATCAAAAGCGATATTCTGAAGCTGGAGAACCAAATCCCGCTGACTGTGCTTCGTCGAGTTTTTGAGTACAAAAGAGAAGCTTCTGAACCTGAAGACGTCAATGACCTCAATGATCTGTTGCTGAAGGCGTGCCGGGAGCTCTCTCCTTTCGAGATAATCAACGTCTCTGATAATCATATGGAGCAGTACCTGCTGAACGCACCGAAAAAGCATTTGCTGTATTGCATGCACGCATTCGTTTCGCCAATCCTGAAAATACAGCAAGAGGAGAAGGAGCTGACTAGATGGCAAATTGTATGGCAAATTTTAAAGTTAATTCTTGTTGCGCCTGTTATATGGGTTGCTTGGCTTCTCCCCAGTCCTTCATTTGAACGGATGTATGAAATCGTATTGAACGCGGAGAAGTTGGCCAAGAACGGGGTTAAGTTCAAAAAGTTGTCCGAGCAGCATAAGACGATCGGAATGGACAGTTACTCAGGTACGCTCTACCTTCCGCGGATAAATGTATTTGAAATGTACACGGAAGTGTTGTTGAGGAATCTGGTTGCGTTGGAGTTCAACGACGCCAGTCGTGGCACCGCCGTCATGCGTTACGTGGGGATCATGGACAGCCTTATCCAGACTCCCGAAGATGTTCGCGTCCTCAGACGTCATCATATCATTGCTACCGACACGGTAGCAGACGAATGCATAGCCAACATGTGGAAGGACTTGGTTCGCCCCTTCTTTACTGGTCAAGTCAAGTTGGCCCCTGACTCTAGCCAACTTGGTAGAGGACTCTACTTAGTGCTCTTGATAAACTATCACAAGAGCAAAATCAGTAGGATAGTTGGGGGACTTTATGACTACGCGTCCAACTGGAAGTGGGTAGCCTTTGTCGGTGGGCTTGTCGGTCTAACCATAAGCGCTATACAGACTTACTGTAGCTGGTACGCATTGCACCACTCTCCACCGCACTAGAGAGATGGAGATGGATATGATAGTCATCATGTCTCTTTGTTCAGTTCTCTGGATCCAGCATTCACAATTACCCTTACCGTTACCGCAGTTGATGTTTTCTTTGTTATATCTATATTTATGGCCATCCTCCTTATCTCTCGCTACCTATGCGATTCACCTCTCCATGTATCTTTTAATTTATCCACCCCATTTGTGTTTTGTCTTTTCTTTAATTTTGTTGTCCAAGGGTATAGCTATCTCCATATTTATAAATAAAATTTGAATTCGCCTTTGTCCCATGTTATGGTGAGAAGCTTGATCTTTTATTTCTTATAGTTAAAAGTTAAGTTTAAGTTTCTAGGTTTAAGTAGATTTTTTTATCTTTTATTTCTTATAATTAAAAGTTAAGTTTAAGTAGATTTTTTTTTAAGAATTACTTGTTTTTTATAACATTTGTATCTGTGTTTTAACATTTGTATCTATGTTTTTAACATTTATATAGACATTAAAGATACATTTAAAAAATCACAAATCTTATTCATACAACACTCATAGACCTCGAGAAATAAAAATATTAATCATAATTTATAATTATATAAATAATACTATTCATAAATTTATTTTATTCTTATTGCATTCCTTCCGTTCATTAAAATACACTTCTAGTTTAATTCGTTCATTAAAATACACTTCTATATTAGTTTAATAACAACGAGAATGAGTATACAAAATTAATAATAATGAGTATACTGCATTATTTATAATGGGTATAAAAAATTAATAATTAAATTACTATACATATTTTTATGCTTAATAATTTTTACAAACAAAAATAATAATGGATAAGCATGCCCTTGTGCTTTCTTGTCGAAAAGAAATCAAACATTGCCTTTTACATGTGGCAATGCTCATATCTCCAAAAATAGATGTCTGTAAAAAAAACAACCTAATATATGGGAGATGTTGTAAGGTTTGTTCTTATCAAAATAATAAAAAATTCAAATTTTAATTATTCGCCAAAAAAATGGGGATATGTCAAGTAATGTTTCTACCTAACAAAATAATAATAAATAAAAAATCTAATTATCCGCAAAAAAATGTTGGGGCTTCCTAAACAACCCATGGTTTTAAAACCATGTGCAAGGCCTCAAAACCATATACAACAAAACCATGGGTTGTTTACGAGGCCTTGCATATGGTTTTAAAACCATTTGCAAGGCCCTCCTAAACCATGTACAATAAAACCATGGGTTGTTTAGGATGCCTTGCACATTGTTTTACAACCATTTGCAAGGCCCTCCTAAACCATGTACAATAAAACAGGGGTTGTTTAGGAGGCCTTGCACATGGTTTTAAAACCATGCACGGGGGAGATATTTTTGAATACTAGTATACTTTAATTTATGCAATACTTGAGAATCATATTAACAAATTATCCTAGATCCTCATTTGAAGTTATATTTAGTATAGTATTAAAATTTAAGTAATCTCTAGGTTTAAAACAATTTAATGTTTGCCTTTAGGATAATCTTGCAAGGTTTTAAATTATGGAACTATGAAATATAATTATTTAAATATGGTTTTTTAATAGTTAATAATTTATAATAAAAAAAGCATTTTAAAAAAGTGTATTTAAATAAGGGTTTTTCAATTATATTTTAATTTTAAGTAAAGTTTTTAAAACATAATTGAAAATATAGTCTAGTATAATATTATAATGTTTTAAAAAGTTTGATGTTTTAATAAGTATAATGTTTTAATAGTTATAATGTTTTAATAATTTAAATAGTAAAAATGTTTTTAAATGAGTGTTTTTCCAAATATATTTAAAATAATATTTTAAAATATAATTGCAAATATAGTCAAACTAAAAAGTGCCATATTTGAAAATATGTAACATCTCTAAAATTCCTAAATAAAAAAAATATTTATTGCACCGAGAGGAGTAACGTTATTTTTATTAATATTTTTTTTAATTATAGGCCAAAATAAATGTCGGCCAAAATAAAACTTAATATGGGGGAGATGTTGTAATCTTCCTACCTAACAAAACAATAAAAAAGTAAAAATTTAATTATCCGTAAAAAAAATGTGGGTCTTGGAAAAAACACAATATGGGGGATATGTTGATCCCTCTCGGGGCTTGATAGAGCCTAGGATTTGGATCTACGCTGGTTTATTGTAACACCCCGGTTTTGACCCCATTTGCATTAAATGTATATGATGTATATATTGTAATTAATCGTGGTGTGGAGCTAAAGGAAAAATCCCTACCATCGATTTAACATTTTATGTTACGGCGATTAAAATTGTTGCTGATGGTATATTTGTGCTAGTCGGCACATCATAATTTTCACATCATGTAAATATGCATTTTAATTAAAAATACCCACAACCAGCTATGTCAATGCAACCATAATGAAAAGGGCATGATTTTCCTAAGGATAAGGAGGGGGAATTATTTAACCTTTAGGACCAATAGGGAAAAGCCACATGTCAATAGGAGAACCCATTAATCAATCAACTACCAAATTAACTTATCTAGAGTTAGTTGGGGGCAGTTATTGCCTGGGAAAACGTTTTGCATGGGAATTGGTGTGTGTTAGGATTGTCAGTCCTTTCCCACATGCACACTCCACCAGGGAGCTCGTTCATCCTCACGTGGGTAGGAGGAGAAGGAATTACCCCATTCTTCCATTTGGCCATTCTCACACAGGGACAACTGTTTTCTCTCCTCACGCACATGTTTTGGGATTTTCCTCACGTAGAGAACTGGGAGCACTGCCTTACCCTCATGATTTTTACTATATAGTTCTCATTCATGATTCTGGGTCTTGGACATTTTTCTCATCACCAGACATTCATGTCTAGCTTTTTCAAAAATGGATGGAGTTTCCTATGTGTAAATCTCATTTTTGGATTTTGCTGTGTGTAGTCACTTTGCCAGTTTTGTGGGTCTGTGTATATGAATCCATCTCCATGCCAAAAGTATGTTATGTCTGATTCCTTTCTCGATCGGGCTATGTCTTTCCCGTTGTTTTCAGTGGAGGAATCGGGGTTGATGTTTTCCCCACGAGTATGGGTTGTTACTGAGTTGTTTTGGCCACGTTAGGGCCAAGAACAAATCTGGGGTTGTCTTGCTCGGTTTGAGCTGGGTATCACCATTTTGGCTGCAGTGATGTTTCCCCTTTTTCTTCCCCAGGGCTGACAATTGCCCGATTTGGCTGTGTGTATGTAGTGGTTGGTCTTTGGATGGTTTTGGAGTGGGAATGAAGGTTTGGTCTACTTGATAAACCTGGTGTGTTCGGGAGCCTCATAGACAGAGCTAGAGGATTGACTTTCTTCTCCACACCCCCTGAATAACACTGGAAGGGAATTCAAGGCCTGAGGGACCGTGCAACAGAGAATGGGCTAATTCCTTGTGTTGGGTGTGTGTGGGTGTCCTAGAAGTCAGGCTGGTTCTGGTGTAGGTGTCCTTAGCTCTTCAGTGAGCCCACTAGCTTAGTAGTTAGTTTTTCCCAGCTCCCTGATAGCCTGATAAACCCAACTGTGTTGTCTTGGATGAATTTTGTGGTATCCTTGGCTATGTGTGAGCGTTCTTAGTTTCCTTATTCCTTGTGGGAATCATGCCCAGCTCAGGGGTGGAAGTGTTGCTGAGAGATTAAGGAGCACACTGGACTATGGTTGGGTGAAACATTGCAGCAGCATAGCCAGTTGCGGGATGAGTTTGTTCATAAGATAAGTATTCTTGACTATTTCATCTTTACAAATTGTATTTGTTGTTTAATGAAAATGATGAACATGCTAAATTCTTGAATGTATGATTTTGCTTCCGCTGAATGGTAATAATGTATGCATGTTTTAGTTCAAAGCATTTTTTTTATGTGTATGTTCATGGGGCTAGTTGCCCGGGTAGATAGTGTTATGGTAGCGTCCTCTTTGCCGGTTAGAGGGTCAGGGACATTACATTTATTGTATGTAACTTTACAATTTCCTAGGAATAAATCCAAGATATTTTATACTTTATGCTTTCTCGATTGTGATGAATTAACAAAATGAATTTATGTAAATTGCAAGACTCATGTGCCTATGTTTAGCGTATTAGCATACCTCTTTTTATGACATTATGTCGATACAACGTCATGCATTCTGGTCAATACTATCTTGTGATTATAACTACTTTTAAATCTCTGTTGGTTGCATGTCATAAAGCTATTTTTGTTCTTCTAGTTTTTGTTCTACTTATAAGCTATTAAAGGAAAAGGTCATAGTCTTACTTAGCCTTTAAGGCTAACGCATGAAGGTCTTCATTTTTATCTTTGTGCAGTTGGATGAGACCATGCTTAAGTTTTTATAAGGAACAAATCCTAAACTATAAGGCATCAAAACAACATAATAAAGGGTGGTCACCAAGGTTTTGGAAACAACCTAACCTAACCCAGCTTTAAAATCAAACTTCATACTATATACTATACCATATAACATATACTCCATAATGGCGACACTATCGAAATATGTTTGGCCTTTAATATGTTATGATGGTTGAAATAAAATTTGAAACCAAGATGGTGACGACGTAATGCAAAGGACGTGAATTAAAATTGTTCACATGCAGGCCACGTGGTCATATTAAAAAATCTAGTTGGCGGCCATTAAGTGTGGTGCAAAACTATCGACCCTCAAAACCTTCTGAACCTATCCAAGATTGATCACTTCACTAGTTAAGTTTGTAATCCTCGTTCTAGTGATGTTTGGGTGACTCTGGTTAGATTTATAAACACCGAGAAAGGTAATAACTCTTTTTCACTTCCATTATTATTTTTCTTTCTTTGTAGAATGGTTTATAAACTACTGTTTAACTCCTGAATTCGTATGTGCATGAGGTAACCAAAGTAGTTCTCTATGATGAGGGTTTTGGTTGGATGCTGACTGAGAAGGTTTTACAGCCGGTAAGACTTTTGGCCTTTCCTTTCATGGCTCCATGGTAAAAAATTGGTGTCATGTTGTGTATTCTTTCCCATAACTTTGGGGATTCATATCTGCGCGTGTTCTTCTGTGTGAAAGTGATAAATTTCCTTTGGTAACATTATGAACTTGATGCTATAAAAGACATCCGTCGCTTGTGGAGTCATAGAGACTATGCCACATTTATAAACAAATCATGTTTAATGTGTATCTAATACTATTCTACTACTTCGTCATTTTGATAATGTAATGGTTTTGTGAGAACATGTGAGGCCTTATATAACGCCATGCTTATTTCTCATAATATTGTAACTTCATTTTTATTTACAGAATTTTTGCTTTGTGCAAAATACCATAGATGTTCTCTATTTCGATTATCGATTCTGGTTGGTGTTTTTTACAATTTTGTATAAGTTTAAAAAATAATGTGGTCGTGAGACCTTTAATATGTTGCATTCGTTTTCGGAAAGAAAATATGGGCTATAGAGCCACTGTCAATAAAATATTTTTATTTATCTTTTATGGAAAAGGTTATGGATGTATGCCACAGGGATTTTATATTTACAGTGTTTAAATATTATTTTGATTCTACCAAGTCGTTATCCTTAAAATGATAGTTAACAGGTCATGAATCCTTGGGGAAAATATTATAAAGTATAGGTTAAAGATTTGTTAGATCAAGAGGCCTCTACATGGTCATTCTTGTTTAAAAAGAAAAGGGTCGTAAGGCCACTATCAATGATAACTATTGTTATTTATTTCCAGTAATGGTTTTGGTAGTTTTGGAAAGACCCGTGAGGGTTTCATATTTTAAGTTTTGAATCCTCACTTGATGTTACAGTTTTGTTATTGTATTAAATCATAAAAGGGTTTAGTTTGATAAGAATACAAGGTCGACCATGATCTTGTTCTTATCTTTTTGTTTTCTTGATGGAAGCCATAAGTCCATTCTCTGTTTACGAATTATGAAACCTTTAATAGGTTGACTAGACTATCTATAAAAATACTCTTATGTTTTCTTAGTGGATAATACTGATGTTTAAAGTAAAATATATAAGCCCTATGACTGCTATGTTTTTTATCTGTAAGTAATATATTACAGATGATAATACCAATTCGGATTATGGCTTGTAACTAGTGTTGTATGTTATATTTTTAATGGTTATACAAGATCTAAAACATTTAGCATCATAACATCATAACCATAAGCAAATGATCACTGAAAGAAAGACAAATGCAACAACACAAGAGAACACAAGAGAACACAAATATTTTCCTCGGGGAAACCATAAGGGAGAAAACCCCGCAAAACTTTCTTAGTATATAATTCGACCAAGACAGTGTAAAAATTTAGACAATAGCTTCCTCCTTCTTTTCGGTGCGCTGCGACTTCTCTCTCTTGCTAAGAACAGCTTGAGTGAGTGAGTACAAATGAAGGAGGTGCCTCCTATTTATATTCTTCTGTTGACTTGACCTCTAACTTAGTGGGGCTGACTTCATTAGCTATCAGGGTCGACTTGTCCAACTGGACTTTACAAATAACATTTATTATAATGACACTTGGGTACTATTTCCCCGACTTACAATGAAGGGTTTACCAATTACATCAAGGACATCTCTGAATGGAGGAAGAACATCTCCAAAGGAGAACACAACAAAAGTACAATAGAATATCTTCTAAATTTACAATATTTTAACACTGCCTCTTAACTAGGAAGGTATTCTACATTAACAACAACCATGATTACAACTATACAACTGACTGGTGAATCTCTATATGTCATAGCAAGTTTTGGAACGACATCATACATATTCATCATCGATCTCAGCTGGATCATCTTCCGTAATCTTAGTATGCAAATACTAAATCATATTTTGTATGTGTTGAATCATCTACTATTAGTATCATATTCTAGATCATCTTTTGCAGTATTAGTATGTGGATACTAAATCATATGAATCATCTTCTGTAGCATCAGTATGTAAATACTGAATCATCTTCTGTCACATCAGTATATGAATACTTAATCATCTTCTGAATACTGAACCTTCTTTTGTAACATTAGTATATGAATACTGAATCATGTTCTACCATATCAGTATGTGAATATTGAACTATCATCATCTATATCTCCAGTATGTGAATACTGAAGGCATCATCATCTGTATCATAAGTATCATCATTTTCATCTTCAGTATGGGAATACTAAAACATCATTATCATCTGTATGTTCAATATAGAAACACTGAATCACCATCATCCACATATTGAGTATGTAAATACTGAAACATCATCTATATCTTCAGTGTGGGAATACTGAAACATCATCATCTGTATCTTTAGTATAGAAACACTAAGACATCATCATATTAGTCAACAGTATATAAATATTGAAACAAATAACAACTTCATTAGCATGTAAGTACTAAAACCAAATCATCTGTAATGCTAGATATCACTTGTATTACCAGCATAGAGATGTTGGAACATCATCATCATCAACACAAAGTGTTGTGACTTCAACTACATTAATAGCACAGGGTGCTGAGACCACAATCATATTAGCAACAACACAAGGTGTTGGGACCACATCCACATCAACATCAACAACATAGGGTGCTAATACCACAATCATATCAGCAACAACACAAGGTGTTGGGACCATAATCACATCAACATCATCAACATAGGGTGTGGGGACCAAAACATTATCAGCACATGGTGCTGACACCACAACATCAACACAAGGTGTTGGGACCATAACCACATCATCAACATCAACATGCTGAAGAAACATCATTATCAACATCAGTATAACAATACTGAAGCAATCATTTCATCAAGCATCTCAGTAAGAATCAATATAACAATACTGAAACAATCATCTCAACCATCATCAAACCATCTTAGCAGTCATCATCAACAATCATTGACAATCAATAATATAACAATACTGCAACAATTATCGAACATCTTAACAATCATCAACAATCAACATTATATAAATACTGTAACAACAATTGAGCATCTCAGTAGTCATCATCAAACAACAATATAACAATACTGTGACAACCATCAAGCATCTTAGCAGTCATCATCAATCAACAATATAGCAATATTGTGAAAACCATCAACAATCAACAGTATAGAAATACTGAGGATACATCTTTCCCTCCATATTCTTCGAAGCAACATCATGGTGAGTTATTTGGTAGATCATCTGAGCATTTTGTCTAACTTACTATCTCTTTTAAGCCAAAAAAGCCTAGTTAGACAGATGGATCTCCCTAGGGACCAAACAAGCCTTGTTTGGCTTACTAACCCTTTTGGGCCAAACAATCCTAGCTAGACATAATAATCCCCCTAGGATCAATAGGTCTTTAGTCTGGCTTACTAACCCTTTCGGGAAAAACAAGCCTAGCCAGACATACCCTCCCCTAGATTGACCTACTCACCACTGCATCCAACATCTGTTGTCACTCCCTCTTTAGAGAGAGCTCCTTTCGAACTACACCAAGCTTGTCTCGAAAGTATTCAAACTTTACACAAGCCAGAGGCTTAGTCAATACATCTGCTACTTGTTCCTTGGTGGGAACATACTTTAGCTTTACAGCTCCCTTAAGCCACATTCTCTTCTTGTACATCTATAATTGCATCGTACATTTACAACTTGCATCATTCTTCTTTTGTGCATCTATAATTTCATCATTCTTCTCTGATACATATGCAACTATATCGTACATCCATAACTTCATCATTTATTCTTTTGTAGGTGATTGCATACAATCCTTCCTACAATTCAAATACAATTGTTATGATTAGAAACATTTCATAACAGATTCAAAATGACAACTTCCAATGCATAAAGATGTATATAATAATGCAACTATTTCATCTAATGCAACAATCATTTAAGCCACTTACCCATCACCTGCATATTAGTAGTAAACTACAAATATTATACTATACATTTCCTAAACCTAGAAACATATCATGTACACATCTTTGAACATCTAAATATATAGGAAATGACTATTCAAATACTTATCTTTGTTTGTTTGGTAGAATCCATCTTGATTTCTGTCTTCTTGAATTACTGGAGTCTCTATCAAATGTGTTCAACTTCATCATCTGATTCTGAGGGCTTGTTCCTTTCTTGATCATTATTGGAAATACTGAGCAAGTATTCTTATACCATAGATCACATATAATTGTGTCTGTGTGTCTTACCAATGTATCTCCTCTTATCCAATGATGAAATGGATAAGAGTATAATCTTCATCTTCATCAGCATAATTCTTTTGGATCATATTCCTCATTACTTGAGGAATATTTACTTGCTTTCTTCTTAGCGACAATACATTCATCCTTGGTTTCATTTAGAAAAACACTTTGCTTTATGCAATATGTTGGAGTACATTGTACTACCAACTCATTCAAAGTCATCATAACTTTGCAGTACCCTTTAGGTACCACACCATTTGCTCTGCATATTTTACTTGGATAAGTAAAATGTCTTTTGTATTTGATCATGCTTCTAATCTCAAGAATCATGTCAAGATTCTTGAGATTTGAGATCTATTGTAGTCACTCCCTCTTAGGTGGAGAACCATCCTCCCTCTACATCTGTATTAGGACATTGGGGTGACAGGTAGTCTCCTTTGTTGTTAGTCTTCTTTGTATCCGTCTATGTCATAGATATCAGGATCCTTCATCTTGAACTTTGTTGTAATTTTTGTCTTGTCCTTTATAGGATTATATATTCAAACTTGTATTAAAGGTTGGGATCTCCATCCCTCTAGTTGATCCTCAAGTTTCTCATGTGACTATATGCACTATCCCATGGGTTCCTACTGAGTTTGTACTAATCCTTCTGTACATAGGTGGTTCTCTTTAGAGAGTCTCAAACTATATAGTTTGCTTGATATGTTCTTTAACGTTGATTGCACCAATTTTCTAGTGTAATATCCATTACTAAAGAGGTGTGTCTATCACCTAGAGCAATGTATTTCCAAAATCGAATCTCTCTTTTGATAGAACCCATGAACCTTGCTTTGTATCTTTTGATAGTTCGATCGAAGGTATACTTAGTTTTGTAGATTTACTTGGAATACTTTTCAAAACTTCCCTTCATGTTTCAAACTCATATCCACACATCATTATGTATGATCGACTGGTACTTCTTAGATCATATCATCCTTCAATTCTTCCTTCTTGGGACATTCTTTTGCAAGGTGTCTTTTCTTATCACAACTAGACTATTGAGTTGTGAGATGTCCTTCTATTCTTGGCTGGAATGTTCTTCCTTCCCCTTCTTGGCGTGGGTTGTCAGGGATTAATTGTCATCTATTCTTCATCCAATCGTGAATTTGGTCATATGTGATCTTCCTACTAGGACAACTCTCTTGACTAGTTTTGGAATACCATTCAAAGTTCTAATTTCTGCTTCTACTTCTTTGTCATTGTCTTTAATGGCTTCTAATTCCTCCTTGAGATGAGGTCTTCTTGTGAAGTAATCATTCAATATTTTATTCACATTCATTGAGTTGATTTTCCAAGGTCATCTTCATTCATAATATTCATTGCATCGAACATATCCTTGGGAGTCTTCAAGGATGATAGCTATGAGATCCAATGGAGGCAGAAATACTCATCTTTGTTTTGACTAGGTCCTTCTTGGTTTCGACTCCATCTTCATCTAGATCTGTAGCTTCTTTTTTGACATAGTTCTTCATGGAATGCTTCTTCAAGTATGGTAAGCACTCTATAATTCCATGCTTAGAAGTTCCAGAATCTTTCAAGCTTGGTACTATTTGTTGTTATGATAGAAATGAGACTCTTAAATGGAAATAGAGAGGATGAAACTTACCAGTGAGAATGTTTCAACTTGATGTTTGCTTGAAGGATCTTTTGAAAGACTACTTTTGGTGGACCTAGGGTTTAATAGAGAAACTTTAATTTTTCAACTTAAGTATCTTTCATATCTAATTGCATAGAAAGATGCGCCTCCTCAAGGAAATCTAAGCAGTATACTTATTTTCCCAAAAATGTGGACATAACTACAAAATATTTGACGCCCCAGTTTTCTTTGGCAGCAATGTTAGTTCAAAAATGAAAGTTCATAGAATGAGAAACTTATTGAATAGAGAGATTCAAATTATTAGGAACAATTTGATGGTCCTCCTTCTTCAACTGATTGGTGGATGGAAGAGCCTGGAACATGAAGCCCTAGTTCTTTCATTTTTTTTCTTTTGGTTTCTTCTACAGAAATGAATGCTCTTGTTTCTGTGATATCTCTGAAAGTACTGCTACTCTATGGCTCAAACTTCACACTGAGGTAGAATCCCCTGTCCTCTTTCCATCATCGGAGATTATAGTAGATTTGGTTTCCCCAATTGGGACTTATGCTAATTTTCCCAAGGTAGGATTATTTCAAGACTTTTTATCACAATGAAATTGTACATGCTTCCACGTGTCAGTTGTTCATCTTCAGGGTCTAAAATGTTTACCAGATAAAATAAAGTCCGTGCCCTTTCTAAAACATATTACGAAATCTTATTTGGACATTGCTATCCCGAGATATAGCGATTCACCCTAGGTCACCTATTTAAGGTTGAAATCTTGGAGAGGATGGAACCCTGAGTTGAAGGAAACATATCTCCTAAATTATAGTGAATCTAAGGCTAAAAAATTTACACAGGGTACATCATGAATTTATCTTCGGTCTGTAAAAGTTTCATATCCTGATAATTTTCTAATCTTGATAAATGGCGAAAGTCCCAAAATTTATAGTTTTGGTCTTTTAGGGTTTTCAAGCATGAAACCCTAATCTTCAATAGTTGTTGCTATAGCACTGTTTCAGCTGCACAAAGACTTCTTTCAGGGTAGATCTGATACCATGTTAGATTTTTAATGGTTATACAAGATGTAAAACATTTATCATCATAACATCATAACCATGTGCAAAGGATCACTGAGAGAAATACAAATGCAACAACACAAGAGAACACAAGAGAACACAAAGATTTTCCCCAGGGAAACCACAAGGAAGAAAACCTCGCAAAACTTCCTTAGTATAGAATTTGTCCAAGACAGTGTAAAACTTCAGACAAAAACTTCCTCCTTCTTTATGATGCACTACCACTTCTCTCTCTTGCTAAGAACAACTTAAGTGAGTGAGTACAAATGAAGGGAGGCACAGATAGCATTTATTATAATGACACTTGGGTACTATCGCCCTGAATTACAATGGAGGGCTTACCTCATGAATTTTACATGACCAATTACATCAAGGACATATCCGAACGGAGGAAGAACATCTCCAAAGGAGAACAAAACAAAAGTACAATAGAATATCTTCCAAAGTTACAATATTTTAACATTGCAGCATGTCGATAATCTTGATTTGGTATTTTAACATTAACGATATTACAAGAGACTGGGCCATGTTTCCCTTTTTAAAGAACTTCTATAGAACCTAGCTCAGTTATTAATCTTTAAATTTTGTTTATCCTACTATATCTAGGGTTTGATCAAGAGGCTAGGACTTGGCCCTAGAAACAGATATTAACATACTTGTAGTATACTGTAAAAGGTTGAATATGAACATTGCGGCTGTGCTTAGAGATTCTAGTTTCAAAATTTTATCTCTGTAAGACTTAATAATGAACATAAACATAAATACCATGTATCTTTTTATTTATAGGTCCAAACCCTTGATATGTTTAGAATTAAGCATTGTTTAGATTAGTTTAAGCAATTATTAATTAGCTTACAAAGCTATCTATGAGTTTTATCCTTATTATGATCTTTCATTCTTATAAATATCTATAATTAGATATATATACTATAATAATCTCTGTGACAAATTTTTTTATAATATTTTCACAAGTCTTTACTGAAATATGAAATGTTATTTACTTAAAACCCAGACTAACAGAGAAAATACCTCTAATACTAACATTATGGTATACTGTAATAACTAAGGTAGAAATACTGTATAAATAATTTAATGGTTATACAAAGAAAAAAGAAGAACATCATTTAGGCTAAGAAATACTTCATAGAATGACTAAATTAGCAAATATCACCGTTAACTTGAATAAACCGAAATGTAGTTTTTGTAATAGCTTTCAGGTATAGAGTTCATAACATATCCAATCATCCTACTTATAATGACTGAGCATATTCCCAAATAAAAGTACAGATTTAGAACTAAATAACAATTGAGCCTGGATAGTATGCAGAAAAGGACAAACACCCAAAGGAGACTATCCCACCTAACCTTCTCCTGAAGTAGTCAAGATTACTTTCTTAGGACCCCCGATCCTGTTCTCTGAACCACTTAGACAAATATCATTGGATAATAGCCCACACAACAATTTGCAATAACTCAGCACTCAATAGAAGACTTAACTCAACAATTCCACTTTGGCTATCCCCTCATCAAATTCCTTGTGTCCATGACCTTTTTTAGTTTGCAACAATGACAAGGTATATTATCTTGAAAACAGAATGAGTAGTGAGTCCCTGCTCAATTTGATGGTATTTATAATATTGCCTAGGTCTTTGGGTTGGTATTGGAATTAAATGAGCCACCAGCTCAGTTCCCCCTCTTAGGGAACATGACCACATTTTTAGGAATTATGCTTCTTGCAAAAGCTAGAAAGTGAAATATTAGGGATACCACTTATCAACCAGCCTTCTACAGCTGCTCATTTCTCCTAGTGGGTCAATGAACACCCATTCAATAGTTTCCCCTGGATAGGTGTCTCTTTTATTTAATTATTAAAATAAATAATTCTTCAATTACAATCATCCTTGACCAACTTGGTCATCAAAACTTTACAATAAATTTAACATAATATTTTCTAAAATAAATAATAAATATTTATTTTTCAATTCTAGGTGTGTCACAAAATATATTAAATTTCAGTAACATAATTTCATCAACATGTACAGTGCATTTTTCCATATAAAATGCATTGTACATGCTAATGAAATGTAATTTCTTAGTATTGCAAGCAAGGAGCTATTCAAGGAGAAGTTTGCAACTCCAAAGATTTGATCCCTCTTAGCCCTTGATAAAGCTTAGGATTTGGATCTAGGTTGGTTATATAAAAAGTTATATGTATTTAAGTAGTTTGTGCTTTGTAATTTTTATTAAATATGTATAATAATTAATATTAAAACNATAATAATTAAAATGGAAAGTTAATTTGATGACCTTTAATAAAATGATTTAAATATTTTTATCATTTATACAAAATATTGTGATGTGATAACCAACATGGTTCTTTTAGCAAAGTAATCTAATCACTACAAACGTGTATTGATTAGACTATGACCTTAAATACACATTAATATAATAAATTGATAAGAGTGAAGATAATAAAAAAAATCACTCACTAAAATTGTCTTATACTTTTACATGAGTTATATAATAAATAAATTAATATCTATGAATATAGGATAAATGTTTTTATATAAAACTTATGAACTCAAACATATCATAAGTTATATTTATATTTTGGCTCAATTATATAATAGATCAATATCTATCCATAAACGACAAATGTTTTGATATAAAACATATGAACCGAATTATATAATAAACTATATTTATATTTGGTAATTTTTCCACGCTAATTATTTCATTGAACATAATTGGTGATGTTATATAATTTTCTATAAAACATTACTCCAATTATCTTAATAAATATCTTGCTTTTTGAAAGTGGGTTGAGCATTCATGCTATATGTTTTCTTTTTATTCCATATAGATCATGAAACCTTGTGGACCATATTAAGGTCAAATTAAATGATTTTTTTGGATGAAATAGATTTGATTGATGTTAATTAATTAATTAATTTTTACTATTGTTTTATGAAAATTTCAGTCAAAATAACAAATTGAACAAAAATGACTAATTGAATGAATTAATTTCCTTCTTGCAAACATGAGTGTTATGTCATACTATGCTTGGCCTACATACATATCCCATCTTAGAATGCAATGGGTATCCTCTCTACACTTCACATTGTTTCTCTAGTGTGCACTAATTCTTCAAAACCTCCAATTTTTGGCCCCTCGTGCTAAGAATCCCATCAATGCATTCATTAGACAAGAGGCATTGAAATTAAGCCTCTTTTCCATCATTAATTTGTTGCAAATTCAGGGTATTCTTTTTTGTCAATCCCTAGAACAACTTACCCTTAGAATTTTCTTAGTGCAAACTCCCACCATTTGTTTCTATTATCATCTGCTAAATTTCTTCGGAAATGTACACATCACAAGTTGTTAGAAATCCAAGGTATCTTTACATAGGCCAAAATCCTTAATAATAATTCTCACATGCATATATCAAACATCAATACATTGATATCAAAGAGGGAAACAATCCAAAACCTTCACCAACATGGCCACCTAAGGCAATATATTAATGCAAAAAAAAAAATACATGACCATCTCTCACAATTGATCATTGACAAATGATTTTCCATGCTCTTTAAATATAGATCATGGAAAAATTAGGTGTTAATCCATAGATCAATTTGTTGTTAATATCAAGAAGGTCTTGGAATGGTGATATTATTCACGTGTAGGACATTATTATGACCATCATATTAGTGAATTACAAAATCACACTAAAAGAACACTTTAGCCTAATATTACATTAGACCAAATTGACTTTAACTAACTCCTAATTTCCATTAGAGGAAATTTGAACTCAAAATGGACCTCCTCAGAAAAATAATAAAATAATAGTTAAAATAATAAAATAATATTTATTAATTTTGGAGGAAGAAAAGAAAAAAAACTACTTTTTTTGTTCATATTTTCGACATATCTCCCTGTGTTTTTACTCAAATTTCGATTGGGAGAGCTCGTTGGATGCGAAATTAAATTCCGCATCCAACAAGTACCCACTAGGCATACTTTTGACAGACCCCGCTACCCCAAAAGCAAGAAATACTTGAAAAAACGTGATGATGATGTCATCATCACATTTTCAGGTATTTCTTGTTTTTGGGGTAGCGGGGTCTGTCAAAAGTATGTCAAGTGGGTATGTGTTGGATGCAAAATTTAATTTCACATCCAAATATCTCTCCCGATTGAAATTTGAGGAAAAACACACGGAGATATGTTGAAAATATGAACAAAAAAAATAGTTTTTTTTAATATCTATCCCCAAATTTATATTAGAAAAATGTTTAAGACCTATATAGTATTTAAAATTTAAATCAATTTCATTGGCTAACACATGATGACATGGAATTTGAATTATGGTTAAAAGGCCCATTTTGAATTGAAATTTCCTCTAATGAAAATATCCTAACATCCCCCCTTAAGAGAATCTTGGGATAATACTAATATTATGTTAGTAAACCAAAGTATCTTCACATAGGTCAAACACCTTAAGAATAATTCTCACACACAAATAAAATATTAATGCATGGGTGTATACATGGTTTAAACCCTTAAAGAGAAAAATAGCCCACAATCCCATCCAACATGGCCACTGGAGGAAACATATTAATGCAAGAAAGAATAAAATACATGAACACCCTTCACATTTGGTCATTGAAACTGACCCTCCATATTCTCTAAATATAGATCACGGTTCAATCAGTTGTTAATATATGGATCATGTGTCATTAATATCGAGGAGGTGTTGGAACCATAAGGTTACTTATGTGTAGGACATGCTTGTGGTTGTTGGAACAATATTAACAAAACCCAGGTCCACACACCAACATACCAACAAAAACCAAATATACTGACCTGAAAGGGGTTTATCCCTTTCGGAAACACCTACAAAGGAGATGAGGTATCACCCGAAGTGCCTACGTGAACTGCAAGAACCAGGTTTATGCAAAAAGGAAGGGTCACATCGCCATACTACATCAATATAAATTCGAAAAAATTAATTTCAACAGATCAACAAGTACGACAAAAAAATACCAAATTCAACCACAACATTTAACCATAACTACGACAACATGATTATCCATCTAGTTATTGATTCGTCCTTTCATCACATATAATTATCCATTGTTGCGTTAATAATTTATTGACAAATCAACACACACACATCAAATTCAATTAACACTAGAGGTTTAACGTGGAAAGCCAAGATTGGAAAAAAAACAAAACATTCGTTATTATTCAAGAGTTGAAACGCGAATGCTTAATTCTACACACACAACCAATAGACATGTCCTTCGTATTTCATTACAAAACATCTGCACACATAGTTTTTAGTTCAATTTCCGTCCTTGCAACTCTTCTTATCTTATACAAAAATAGGGCATCAACTTCACTTCGACATAGTACAAAAGGCATGTATCTTCTCACCAAAATTGTCTAACTCAAAAAATCCCAGCCCATTACATATTTTTAGTCCCTTTATGACCTTTCAACTCGTTCCCACTACCTGATCCCATAAATGTAAGTGGACAAACTTACTTAACTACCTAACCAATATTTTGGTTGGATTTCACCAAAATAGTTAGAATTCCTAATTTCTTGGCCGATTCTTTGGAGCTATCTACTTTGATGACCCCCTTTGTCGCAGCTCTATTCACACTTCGACTGCTTCCTCAAAACTGGTACCAAAATATCCAAAACTTACCTAGGACCAATAGGCCCCCAACACTCGCATGGGCTCCTCTCGAGACACTTCAGCCTTATGATACCAGTGCATTCAAATTCAGTTGAAAGTTTTGGTAAAATTTCTTTACTCCTTCATTCTGTCATTGCTTCGCTTCCTTAATCTTGGTGACTTCATCGATGACATCCAAAGTGATATGCTATGTAATTTTTTCCATGGTCATTGCCATGGCCTACTTTGATATCCAAGTGTTTGGGCCCAATTAATTTAGAGGCACGTTTAGCCTCTATATTATGGTGCGAAGCTTGATCTTCGATTTACTTTAATTTCTTTTGTTTATAAAAACATTATAATTAAAAGTTAAGTTTAAGTTTAAGTAAATTTTTTTGTTTTAATTTTTTTTGTTTTTTTATAACATTTATATTTTTTATTTTATTTATTTATATAGACATTAAATATACATGAAAAATCACAAATCTTATTTATACAACACTCATACACCTTGAGAGATAAAAATATTAGCCATAATTTATAATTATATAATCATAGTTCATATACGCAAAATAATATCCAAAAAAAATATTTTATTCTTATTGCATTCCTTCCCTTCATTAAATTACACTTCTATACTAGTTTAAAATGTTAATACTTTTAATACTATAATCCACACTAAAAAAATTTGAATTATGAATAAATATAATACACAAGTGGAACACAAGAATAAAACATTCCTTATCAATAAAAATTGTTGAAGGAGAACACAAGTGGAAATAGCTATTGAAAGAGTGTTGGATGACCCATAAGAGGGAAATGACAAGTGGCTGAGACCACCAAGTGATCACTCGAGATGCAGGAGGGATCATTCCCAAAAATCAGGTCTACAGTCCTAGTTGAGTTGTTGAAGAGCAGGAGGCTCATAAATGACAATGTCCTAGGCAAAATACTGTTTAACAGTATGTCCATGAGCAACAGGAGTCTAGCATTAGACGAGGATTAACATCTGTGTAATGCAAGAGATGGTGCATTAAGATATTTTTCTCTTGTGTTTCAATGAACAGGATCGGGGGTTCTAGAGCAAGTGAATTCACTGCTACGGGAGTTGGTTGGGGAGAACAAATTTTCCACTTGTGTTTTCCCAGTATTGGTGCCAAGTTCCTACTCGGTTTATTATGAATGATTTAGATGCAGTAGGATGTATTTGTGAAATGTTAAATTGCAGTTATATTTCCATGGTGTATTGTATTTACACATGATGTCAAACCGTTATCCATGTTTTGTATATTCAGGATTTGTACACATGTTAAATTGTTCTCAACATATCCTAGATTGGGGATTCATACCTATATCAATGATTGTTAGTAATGAACTATTGTAGCAATTATTATTTAGTTATGAGTTGAATTACTTAGGTTTGGTTGTCACTGATCTGTTATGCTGGAATGATTTAGAATTTATGAATCCAGATCTAATGGATCGAATCCTCTGTTTTCACATGGCATCAAATATTACTGCTGTGTATTTCCTTCTGGAATTGATTTCTGTAATTATTCCTTAATTCTGCATTAGGAATTTAGGTTGTTGAATGGAGCTATAATGCTTGTTTACGGTTTAGTTTTGAGTTATTCAATATTGTGGTTGAAACTGTTTTGCATAGAGAAAAACTGTATTTTAAACTATACAAATCATATAATCATTTTAGCACAGTCGGTTAAATTTTCTCGAATGATGATCAGTCAGTGGAAGAAAGGTATGGTTTCAAACACTAGGATAAGTTTCCATATCCAATTAAATTATGGTGAGTTAAACCCCAAATCAACCAGAAAATTGTTGAATCTACAGTTAAAATTTGGTCCATAAGAGAAATCAGATCAACGTTTGCAAAGAGATTCCGCACTTAGAAGCAGTGCCCTAATTTAAACCTAGACAAATCGCCTTTCATCGTATGATGGAGATCAATCTTGGAGAAGATCAATGGCGATAAGGACATTTTGAAGATCAAAGAATGAGGAAGATAAAGGAGGGATTGGGCTATGAAATCAAAAGCTGATCGCTGGAAATGAAGATCAAGATCTATGGCTAAGATTGATCATAAAATAGATCGATAGTCCACAACAATTTCGCAGGGAGAATTTGCGAGTCTGTAACAAATTTTGATGTGCATAAAATATTTATGAATTGCACTTAATAGTTTTTTAGTCCACCCTTGATTTTGTGGGGACACTGATCGGACGATCAACAAGCCATTTCATTGTTTAAATAACAAGTTGTTTAACATCAAGGAATGGGTGCGAAATTTTTATCCCAAGAAATTTGTTATAGGCTTGAGTCCGCCTGAGTGAGTTAAATGTTGATCCACAGAACTAGAAGATTAATGGTCCATATCTAACCTGCAATAAGATCGACGGTTCACAGAAGTGTAGAAGACGGATCTGTGGAAGTTTCAAAGAGTTGAAAGACAACCCGACTTCCGCAATCCGCAGGGTTAGACGTTGATTTCCAAATTTAGAAGATCAACGGTCCAGATCTAATATGAAAATTAGATCAATGACTGATTATAGTGGTGAAGTTTCATTGGGAATACATACAAGAATTCAGCTCAACTATCAGGATTAAAACCGAAAAAAAGATTGATGGTTAATAGAACCTGCGAAAGGTGGAAGGCGGGGACTAGGAAAAAGACAAGGAAAAGTGTTATGTTTTTTCAAAGTCTAATTTCTGTATCAAGCAAGATCGACGGTTAAGTTTTTTTTCTGTAAGGATCAATGGTGCGGAAATCCAAAGGACCAAGTGATCTTTTTATGAAGGTTCTAACTTCCGAGGTCCAAAGCGGAAGGTGGAAAGCCGAAAGTCCAAGTTATCATTTTATGAAGTTTTCGACTTCTGAGGTCCGCAGCAGAAGGCGGAAAGGTGGAAGTAGGAAGGAAAACATATGAGAGACCAAGTGATCATTTTATGAAATTTTTGACTTCTGAGGTCCACAGTGGAAGGTAGAAACCGGAAGGTGGAAAGGCGGATGTCGGAAGGTGGAAAGCTGAAAGATAAGGTGGTCGTTTCATTGAGTTTTGATTTGTCGATTTCGCAGTGGAAGGCGAAAGGTGGAAAAGTAAATTAGTGCAGAAACCTTGTGTGGAATGTGAAAGGAAAAAAGTGGTCAAATGAAGGAATCAATATGTTGTTTTTCGATTTCCAAAAGGGAAGGAAGAATGCATAAAACTCAGTTTAGTGTGAAAATGACTATTGTGGTTGCATAATGGGTCCTTCAATGGCAGAACGACTATTACATTGGTCCTTACATCTGAGAATGAATGTACAAGGATGAATTTGACCATTAAATACAACCAAGGTGTATTTTCAATTGTATTTTATTAATATGTTTGATTATATATGGATATAGAATTTTTTTTATATTTAATTTTTGAGGTACGTTATATATGGCATCAGAGCATGGTTTCAGCACTAGGCTTGAATAGGCACACAAAACTGCTATAGAAAATAACAAACTAACTCATGTTTATTATTTTTGTCTTGAAAATTCTCTTACATGGCAAAGAGAAGTACAAATATTTTTGCAGGAAATATGGCAGATGCGGGAATGTTTGCATAACAGGAACGTCTCCCAAAACAACCTTTAAATGAAGAGGGTAATCTAAGGGGTGGAGAGTTTTAGGTAGATCTAAATGAAAGTCAGGACAATAAATATGAATTAAAAAGGACTGTGAATAAACTAAGAGATGAATTAAGAAAGGTTAAGGAAGATAATGAGTGAATTCTGAAGGCTCAAGAAGATCTAAACATTATCCTATTAGCAAAAATCCATAATAAAGAAAAATATAAAAATAAGGATTTTGATCAGGAACTGCCTAAAACTGCCCCATACAATAAATGTAAGGGTAGCAAGCTAGAATTTTCCAGCCATAAATCTGACACTTCAAGTGAAGATTCAGTTAAACATCACAGAAAAAATCAAGAGTCAAGCGAAAACAATGATGCAAATAAAAATAAGGAAAATTACAGACCCTATGAGGAAATATCTGGGGAGTTCAAAGAAATTAAACCACCCATGTTTAATGGGGAAATTGAGAAGGGAAAGGAGGTAGAGGCCTTGGCTATCCGGTATGAAAAAGTACTTTCATATATACTACTAAGATGAGTTGAAAGCAAAGATGACCATTTATAATATGACTAGAAAGGCAGATATATGGTGGAAAGATATAAAGAAAGTTAAGGGTATAAAATAAAGTTATGTAACTTAGAAATTTTTTAAGAAACTGTTTAAAATAAAATATTTATCTGAACAATATTATGAAGAAAGAGCCAAGGAGTTTTATGAACTAAGGATAGGGGCCTTGACAATGAAATAACTCTATAGTAAGTTCTTAATCTTATTTCTCTATGTCCCCTACATAATTGATGAGAAGCCAAAGATTCAGTGTTTCCTTAGCTTCCTGCCCCTCATGTTTAAAGAACAGATATAATATGACAATCCCAAGACACCAGAGGAAGCGATGAGGAAGGCCAACTTCAGTTTTGACCAAAACAAAACTAAAAGAGAAAGTATACCAGCTTGGAAAAATCAAAGGCCAAATAATTTTGATTATAAAGGAAAACAAAATACCATAAAAATATGGGAAATAATCACAGAGTATTAGAGTAATAATTATAAAGGTTTTATACCTCAATATTATGGCGTACCCTCAACTGTTCGTAATAAAAACCCAGCACAAAAAGAACTCTTAAAATGTTGGGAGTGTGGAGAGCCACACTACTTTAAAGACTATCCCACAAGGAAGTAGAAGTTTAACGTCCTTTCTATCTAGGATGCAGTGACAGTTGGGGATATGGTAAGGAGCATGCCTAGAATCTACGCTGCACTGGAAAATTAGTAAGAAGACCACCATACTTCCATGGTCGAAATTGAGGGTATGATAAACAATCAACCTATCTCTGTCTTAATTGATCCAGGCGCAAGCTTGAGTTATATTTCACCTAGAGTAGTTGATTTATGCAATTTGGTACCTGAAAATTTTGATAAGTCTTGGCTAGTACAGTTAGCCACATGTACAAAAGAAAGGTTACTAGTATTGTTAGAAATTGCAAGATAATGTTGAATGATTTCCTTACACATGTGAATGTAAATATATTTCCTTTGATCTTATGATCTATTTATAGGAATGGATTGGATTGAAGAGCATAAATTTTTGCTAAACTATTTTGATAAAACATTTACATGTATTGATAATAATGGAAATAATATAAAAGTTAAAGGAATTCCTAGAAAGGTAACCATCAGATAAATCTCTTCTCTGCAAATGAAGAGATCAATAAGAAAGGGATGCAAGTTATTCCCAGTATATATAATTAATGATAAGGAAAATGATATAAAATCTAAACTGTAAGACATACCCATCTTAAAGGAGTTCAAAGATATTTTCCTGGAAGAAGTCGCTGGACTTCCTCCAAAAGGGGATATAGACTTCACAATTGATCTGATACCTGGAGCAGTACTAGAATCGATGTAACATACCCAGAATTGAAAAATAAATATTTATTATTTATTTAAGAAAAAACATTATGTTAATTTTTATTATAAAGTTTATGGCCAAGTGGGTCAAGGATAACTGTAATTGAAGAACTATTTATTTTAATAATTAATAAAAGGAGACACATATTTAGGGGAGATTGTTAAATGAGTGTTCACTGACCCACCAGGAGGAAAGAGCAGCTGTAGAAGGATGGTTGACAAGTGGAATCACTGGCATTCACTTTTTAGTTGTTTTAGGAGCATAATCCTTAAAAAAATGGTCATGTCCCCTGAGAGGGGGAATCATGCTGGTGGCTCATTAAATTCCAAAATTGACCCAAAGACCTAGGAAATCTTATATAAACCATCAAATTGAGTCGGAGGCTCACCACTCATTTTGATTTCTGAGAGAATGAACCTTGTGACTGCCACAAACTGAAAATTCAAGATTACAAGGAATTTGATGAGGAGATAGCTAAAGTGATTTGCTGAGTTAAGTCTACTGCTGAGTGCTAAGTTGTAGAAGTCTGTTGTGTGGTAGAGATCCTTGTCTTAGTGGTTCAGTGAATGAGATCATGGTTCCTAAGCAAGTGATTTGGCTGCTTCAGGAAAATTTCGGGTGGAACAGTCTCCCTTGGGTGTTAGTCCCCTTTATGGCAACAAATCCAGGTTGCAACTCTATATCTGTATTATGTTATTGTGTTAATTCTATTTAAGTAAGCTATAACTATTTTCAATAAGGTTAAGTTAATTAATATTATTTAATTTTTATTGGATTAAGTATTTTCATAGAGACTGATTGATAGAGAAACGAATTTAAATTATCTCCTGTATTTTTCCTCTCACCGAAGTGACGTACTTAAGTACAGGAAGATATGAAATTATGTCTAAATAGTAGCACTAGAATGACTAAATCATTATGTATATTCGTTAGTATAGAGAATATATATATATATATATATATATATATATATATTTATATTTTTTACACTAATATTTATAGGATCAGTCTTATCCCCTTAAATAAAAACTAGCATTAATCTAGAATAACCAAAGTTCTAAATGAATTGTAAGAAAACTAAACTAGATTACTTAAGGGAACCTTAATCCCATTGTCTTAGTAGTTAAATTATTAATTAAAAACAAGTCAATATTATCAACATACCGTAGCACTGGTTCCAGGCTTCAGGTCAGGCTGGTGTTGTTTATGCAGTTATTCTCTTGCAAAAGGAAGTTATAGCCTCAGGGATTAACCAATTATAAAAAAAACATGATAGTTAGCTAAACGTAGTGTATTTTCTTTTTATGGTATGTTAGACCTGCATTAACAAAGTTAAAAGATCTCACAAAAACTCACCAAAACATGTGCAAGAAATATTTAAAACAATAGTCATTGTTGACAGAGGCCTTATGACCCTCTCCTCAATAGCATACCTTATAGGTAAAAAGCTTCATAGTCATTTTCAAAAGTATTTAAACAAACAATGAAACCCTAAGATCATTTTGTAACTGATTCTTATACAAGTTTTGACAGTAGTTTATAAGTAAACAAAAGTAAACAGACATAATTATTTAACAAATGGCTCCATGGCCCTTTTCAAAAGGGGAATTCAATCAAAGAAATATTATCACGACCATAGAATAAAAGTGACAAAGTTTTCAAATAATAAAATCTATTTATATATAAACCTTCATAATCATGCTAGATATTGGTAACAACTATAGCTTTTGTAAAAGATCTCACACCTTTTTGTCTCCAATCAAAATGATAGAAAGGAACTCTTTACCGTTTTTGATAAATACAAACTGTGGAACTTTAAACAAACTAATAGCTACAAATTGTTCCTATAATAGTTGCATAATGAAGATACAAGATTTTAAGCTCTCATGAGCCTTTCAAACATCAATAAAAACCTTTATTCTATTCAAGGAGTGACAGACATCACTGATAGGGGACTTACAACCCTAGTTTCCAAACCTTTTAGGAAAGACAGAGATTCCAAGACCGAATCCTTTTAGTATTTTAGGTTAACAACAAATAAACAAAGTTAAACGGTAAATATTTTACATTACATTACAGATGATTAGCGAGAAAAGTAATACAACTTATAAACAAATGGAGGAATCGATAAAAGAAGCATATAAGTTAAAAAACAACTTTTATTAAGTAAAGGAAGGAATATGCATAGAGAATCCTCTCAGGATTTGTCCCATATCAGATTTGTTATATTATTAAACAAACAGTAAAACATAATGACATCATTTTATCCCAAGAACAAGATCCGATAGAGTAAAGACTCACGACCGTAACTATTAAAGCACCGTAAGTAAACTACAAAGCCCTTGAAGGGTCAAACAAGTTGACGGTCTATACTATGTAAAGGTAGAGACTCCATGACCGAATCCTTTTAGTATTTTAGGTTAACAACAAATAAACAAATTTAAACGGTAAATATTTTACATTACATTACAGATGCTTAGCTAGAAAAGTAATACAACTTATAAACAAATGGAGGAATCGATAAAAGAATCATATAAGTTAAAAAACAACTTTTATTAAGTAAAGAAAGGAATATATGCATAGAGAACCCTCTCGATATTTGTCCCATATAAGATTTTTTATATTATCAAACAAACAGTAAAACATAATGGCATCATTTTATCCCAAGAACAAGATCCGACAAAGTAAAGACTCATGGCCGTAACTATTAAAGCATTGTAAGTAAACTACAAAGCCCTTGAAGGGTCAGACAAGTTGATGGTCTATACTCTGTAAAAAAACAAGTGACATATTTGAATAGAAGTACTAACTTAACAACATATATACAAAGAGAAAGTGTTATAGTTGCAAGATTCCACATGAAGTGATTCGTCCCACATTATGGAAAGTTTACATAGTCACTTTATAAATAATAGAGTTGAGGCATCGAAACCCTCACAGGTTCTTACAATATTAAAAACAAGTTTATAACCAAATGAATTTACAGAGTGGCATAGTCGTATACGACTCCACAAGAGGTGATTAACATCCTTAAATTATCAACTGTATAAAATACAAAAGCAAGTATATCACTTCCATATCACCAAATACGACGGAGTGGGAGAAAACCCAACACCATAAAAACACAACACCAGGCCCAGATGTCTCGTCAAGATCCACAAAAGGTAGCGTCCTGGGTCTTACCAGTCAAAAGGAGAGGTTTTGCTGCTAGTTTTCCATCCACACTCCGTTGCAGAGTTGTCCTGCACATAATACATTACCATGAAAGTTAAACCTTGAAATTTTTAAGAAAAAGTCTTGGTATAAAAAAAAATACAAATATTGAAGTTACAGTTACCTTTCTATTTTTTTTCAATTGTCCACAGTCAACACTGAGGCGAATATTTCCAACTCCTTTAACAAGTGAATCGAGCATGGAATGGTAAATAAGGTGGCGAGGGCCAAGTATGGGGGTTACTTTACCTCTAGAGATAGACAATGGATTAGCAAGGGCAAGCATCTGAAGGCCCTCGGAGAAAATAATAAAACTGTAAACTCCTTCCAGAACCCTAAAGAAATGACCATTGCAATATTCAATACTAATTAAAACCTCTAGAGTTTTACAATCCTTATTACGCTGACAACCGGAGATTGTGTTGACTTCGCATGGTCCGAGAGGAGGCGAGTTTATGACTCATACCCCTCCTATCTCCATCACATTTAAGTCAACCGATGTGTCATCACGAAGGACAAAAGGCTTGTTAAAACCTCCATGAAGGACTATGCATACGATATTGTCACCCATATAAATAGTTCAATATTCAACGAGCTTTATCGTTGTTAAATAGTGTAACTGTAGGTATATCAACCCTTGTTTATATAACATTAAAACTGCAAATAAAAAATATGAGATATGTTAGAAGGTACCTAGCTTAAGGCTTCTAAAATGGTTCTAATAAAAGTATACAAATGGTTACTATTTGGAATGTCATAAGAACATCATCTAGGTTACAAATTTAGATCCTTGTCTAAACCAAAAGCTTACCTCTTATTCTTTTATGGCATTAAGGTTAAATTGTTTCTTTAGCTTCGATGCTAGGATAACTTCACCCACCTGCACATGAGTAAAATGAAAATGTGTGCATTATTCATAATGACTAATTAAGACCATGAGTTATCCCTTATGTAGCTCAAGAGTAAAATCAAGCAGAAGGAAACGACAAACTGTCGTACAACAACACGTTCAACAGAGACAATTTTCTTATGTCACAAAGTAATGTCATGTTGGTATACCACCAAATAAAGCAAGTTAATAATAAATTAGGTACATGACGTCAGTAATTCATGATAAAAGAAGTATTAGTAATAACATCTCTCTAAATATTGTCTAGGAATTTCTAATATTACATGTAGTAATTTTATTTTATTTTTACGAAATTTAGGGTTGTTAAAATCGAAAGATCCATATCAAATGAACATAATTGAACTCATAGAACTAAAATCAAAGTTACAAGAACTAATTGATAAAAAATACATTCGACCAACTATGTATCCCTAGGGAGCACCTATCTTGTTTTTTAGAAATAAATATGGCACACTAAGATTATGTATAGATTACCGACAACTAAATAAAATGACTATTAAAAACCGATACCCGCTTCCCCAGATAGATGATATGTTCAATTAGTTCCGCGGGTCAAATGAATTTTCAAAGATAGATTTAAGGTAGGGTTATCATCAAGTGCAAATACAGGATGAATACATTTTTAAAACAACATTTAGGACACGTTACAGGCACTATGAGTTTGTCGTTATTCCCTTTGGGTTGACAAATGCACCTACCGTGTTCATGTGTTTAATGAACAACATCCTAAGTAACTATTTGGACAAATTTGTGGTTGTCTTCATTGGTGACATATTAATACACTCTAAGAATGAACAAGAACACGAAGAACATCTAAAAATAGACTTGGAAGTGTTAAGAGAATAAGAACTTTATGCAAATTTCACTAAGTGTGGATTTTTCAAAGACAAGATTCAGTACCTTGGACATTTAGTGTCGAAGGAGGGAATCTTAGTCCACCCAGAAAAGGTAAAGGCCAGCATGGAATGACCAGTTCCTAAAAATGTATCTGACATCAAATCATTTATGGGAATTACTGGATACTACATGAAGATCATAGAAGTCCTTTCTAATATTTCCTACCCCATAACTTATTTACGAAAGAAAGATAAAATTTTGAGTGGACTAAAAAGTTCAAGGAAAGTTTTAACAAATTAAAAAACCTATTAACCACCACCCTAATATTAAAAATTTATGATCCATTCAAGGATTTTGTCATATTTACTGATGCTTTCAATGAAGGGTTAGGTGGAGTATTAGTACAATATAATTATGTTGTAGCTTATGAATCCAGAAAACTAAAATATTACGACAAGATCTATGCGACACATGATCTAGAACTTGCTACTATAATTCATGCCTTAAAAATGTGGTGACATTACTTAATTAGGAAATTTTTTTACCTATGTCATACAACATAAGCCTTAAATATCTATTGGATCAACATAATTTAAATGCAAGAAAATCCAGATGGCTGTGCTTTCTAAGTGAGTATGACTTTGAAATAAATAACATAAAAGGAAAAGAAAATGAAGTAGCAGATCGTTTAAGTAGGCATGCGAATTTACTGTGTGAAAGAAACAATTAAGAATATGATCTGGGAAATTATATTTTAAGTACTGGAAATTCTAATGGAGAATATCATAGGTTAAAATAAAAGAATATTAAAAATGAAGAAGAACAAGTAAAAATAGACTTTAGCCTAAACCAACAAAGAGTATTGTTTTATAAAAATAGGCTGTATATACCTAACATAAAAGAAATTAAATTGACAGTCATGGATGAACTGCATAAAGCACCCTACTCAGGGCATCCAAGGTATCATAAAATGATTACCATGATAAATAAAGGACTTATTTTTTTCAAACGTGAAAAAGGAAGTGGCTAAATACTTAGTTCGTTGCACAGAATGTCAGCAAGTTAAAGTAGGGCATCGACATCCAGCAGGATTGTTGCAGCCACTACCCATTCTAGAATGGAAGTGGGAGACCCTTATTATGGATTTCATTACCAGAATTCCCAAGAATTTTAGACAACATGATTCCATCATGGTTTTGGTTGACGAATTAAGCAAAGAGGCACTTTTTATACCTACCAAATCTGCGTACAAAGTTGTTAATATTGTAGACATATTCATGGATGAAATATTTAGTTTACATGGAATACCAAAAGTGATAGTCTTGGATAGAGACGCGGAATTTACAAGCAATTTCTAGAAAGCCTTGTTTAAAGGCTTGGGTACCCAGTTAAATTTTAGTACTGCATATCATCCACAAACGGATGGGAAGACTAAAATAGTAAACCAAGTTCTAGAGAAAATTCTAAGAATGTATGTTGTGGACAAACAAAGTAAGTGGGAAGACTACCTACACTGAGTTGAATTTGCTTATAACAAGAATTTCCAAGTTTCTGCAGGTATGAGTCCATTTGAAATTTTATATGGGTGTAAGTGTAATACTCCAATCTCATGGAGAATCCCTGTTGATAGATTAATGTTAGGACCTGATTTATTAGAAGATATGGAACTAACCATGAAATAGGTACAACCAAACTTGAAGGCTTCCCGAGAAAGGCATAAAAGTTATGCTAACTTAAAAAGAACTCCTAGAGAGTTCTAGGTGGGTGATCATTTGTACATAAAGGTAAATCCCAAGAAAAGTACCTTGATATTGGGAAAGTATAAGAAATTGGAACCCAGGTATTACGGGCCATTTGAAATTTTAGCTAGAGTAGGGCTAGTTGCATACCAGTTAGCCCTACCACCTAATATTGAAGTACATAATGTGTTTCACATTTCTATATTGAAAATATATGTTCATGATGTCTCTCATGTGATTGATTGGACTGTAATCCAAGTGGAACCAGAGGGAAAGTTCCAAGTGGGACCGGAGTGCATTCTTGACAAGAGAGAACTTTTAATCTGGAACCGTACCATCAAACAAGTAAAGGTGCAATGGAAGCACCTTAGTCTGGAAGATACTACTTGGGAACTAGAAACTAATATGCAGGATGCATATCCAAACTTATTCCAAGAGTTTGATATGGAATAATAAAATCAAAGGTAATAACACTGAGGACGGTGTTATCTTTTAAGGGGAAGTGTATGTAATACCCCCTGATTTAGTAATTGTTATTTTATTTGAAAATAACTTGCATTATTATTATTATTTGATAGGAAGGTAAAGAATAAAAAAAATTGTAATAAAACATTCCTTATTAATAGAAATTGTTGAAGGAGAACACAAGTGGAAATATATGTTGAAAGAGTGTTCGCTAACCCACAAAAGGTAAATGAAAAGTGGTTGAGACCACCTAGTGAGAACTAGATATGCAGGAAGTATCATCCCCAAAAATCAGGTTTGCACTCCTAGTTGAGGTGTTGAAGAGTAGGAGGCTCATAAATAACCAAGTCCTAGGCAAAATACTATTTAACAGTATGTCCATGAGTAGCAAGAGGATAGCATTGGACGGGGATTAACATCTATGTAATGCAAGAGATGATGCATTAAAATATTTTTCTCTTGTGGTTCAACGAATAGGATTAGGGGTTCTGGAGCAAGTAAATTGGCTACTCTGGGAGTTGGTTGGGAGGAACAACTTCTCCACTTGTGTTTTCCTAGCATTGGTGCCAGCTTCCTACTCTGTTTCTTATGAATGATTTAGATGCAGTAGGATGTATTTATGAAATGTTAAATTGCGGTTATATTTCTAGACTGTATTGTATTTACGTATTTCGTAGAACCATTAACCATGTTTTGTATATTTTAGATCTATACAAATGTTAAATTGTTCTCAACAAATCCCAGATTGGGAATTCATACCTGTATCAATGATTGTTAGTAATGAACTACTACAGGAATTATTATTTAGTTGTGAGTTGAATTACTTAGGTATGACTGTCACTGATTTATTACACTGGAACAATTTAGGATTTATGAATCCGCATCTAATGGATCAGATCTTCTATTTTTACATGGTATTAGATATTAGTTGATGTGTATTTCATTCTGGAATTGATTTCTATAATTCTTCCTTAATTTTGCATTACAAATTTAGCTTGTCAAATAGAGCTATAATGCTTTTTTATAGTTTAGTTATGAGTTATTGAATATTGTGGTTGAAACTTTCTTTCATAGATAAAAATCATATTTTAAACTCTAAAATTCCTATAAGGATTTTGTGATAGTTGGTTAAATGTTCTTGAATCATGATCAGTCGAAGGAAGCAAGGTATGGTTGCAAACACTAGGATAAGCTTCCAGATCCAATTAACTTACAGTGAGTTAAACTCCAAATCAGCCAGAAAATTGTTGAATCCATAGTTAAACTTTGGTCCATAAGAGAAATCAGATCAATGATTGCAAATAGATTCCGCACTTAGAAGCAGTGCCTGAGTTTAAACCTAGACAAATCGCCTTTCATCGTATGGTGGAGATCGATCTTGGAGAAGATCGACGACGATAAGAAAATTTCATATATCAAAGAGCGAGGAAGATAAAGGAGGGATCAGGCTGTGACATTAGAATTTGATCACTGGAAATGAAAATTAAGATCTATGGCTAAGATTGATCATAAAATAGATTGATAGTCCATAGCAATTTCACAGGGAGAATTTGCGAGTCTGGAACAACTTTTGATGTGCACGAAATATTTATGAAATGGACTTAATAGTTTTTAAGTCCATCTTTGATTTGGTGGGGACACTGATTGAATGGTCAACAATCCATTTCATTTTTTAACTAGAAAGTTGTTTAACATCAAGGAACGAGCACGGAATTTTTATCCCAAGAAATTTATTACAGGCTTGAGTCTGCCTGAGCAAGTTAAACAGTGATCCACAAAACTAGAAGATTAGCGGTCCATATCTAACCCGCAACAATATCAATGGTTCATAGAAGTGCAAAAGACAAATTTGTAGAAGTCTTGAAGTGTTGAAAGACAACCTAAATCCCGCAATCCGCAGGGTTAGATGTTGATTTCCAAATTTACAAGAGTAACAGTCCAAATCTAATAAGCAACTTAGATGAACAAATAATTATAGTCATGAAGTTTCAATGGGAATCCATACAAGAATTAAAATCAAGAGTCATGATTAAATCCGAAAATGAGATCGACGGTTAATAGAAGCTGGGGAAGGCAGACGGCGGGGACCAAGAAAAAGACAAGGCAAAGTGTTAAGTTTTTCTGAAGTCTGATTTCTGTATCAAGCAAGATCGATGGCCAAGGTTGTTTCTCATAAAGATAAACGGTGCAGAAATCCAAAGGACCAAGTGATCAATTTATGAAGGTTCCCACTTCCAAGATTGGCAGTCGAAGGCAGAAAGCTGAAAGTCCAAGTTATCATTTTATAAAGTTTCCGACTTCTAAGGTCCATAGCGGAAGGTGGAAAGGTGGAAGTCAGATGGTAAATATCTGAGAGACCAAGTGATCATTTTATGAAGTTTCCAACTTTCTAGGTCCGCAACGGAAGGCGGAAACCAGAAGGACGAAAAGTAGAAGTAGGAAGGAATAAAGCTGAAAGACAAGGTGGTTGTTTTGTTGAGTTCTGTTTCGCAGATTTCCAGTGGAAGTGGGAAGGAGGAAAATTCAATTAGTGTGGAAATATTGTGCAGAATGTGGAAGGAAAAAAGTTGTAAAATGAAGGAATCGATATGTTGTTTTCCAATTTTTGTAGCGGAAGGAGGAAAACTCAGTTTAGTTTAGAAATGACTATTATGGTTGCAGAATGGATTTTTCAATGGCAAAACTACTGTTATATTGGTCCTTACATCTGAGAATGAATGTACACAGATGAAATTGACCATTAATTATGGCAAGGGTGTCTTTTCAATTGTAATTTTTTATATGTCTGATTATATATGGATTTTTATCACTCCAGGAAACTCCTCTAGGTTGCAGCTTGAGGATGCCTGGTAACTTAAATGTTTTTATGTTTTTTCTAACTGGATCAAGTGAGGTGACCTACATGACCTCACACTCTCAATACATGCATGAAACTCAATCAAGGATAAGGTTTCTAACTACAACTATTTAGAGGTTTGATAATATGGTGCAGATATGAAGAACTTATCATGCTGGCAGATTCATACATAAAACAGTTATATATAAATGGCTAATCATAACAAGGAAAGTACTTGTAATTTGAATCATCAACATGAATATAGGATGAAAACTATTAGACATCAAATAACATGAATAAACCTGAACAACACATTCAAGCATAAGCATAGAATAGACGAGAAATGGAAGTTGAACATATTATAGCAAAAGAGCTTATATTAGGTCATGAGCAATATGAGAAGCTTGATAATAGTAATGGTATACAGGTCCCCGAAGTCAAACCCTTTCTTCAAAATAATTATTAGGATTTATAGGCTTTACAAAAAAATTCATATCCTGAAAAATTGGATCTGTTTTACTAAAAATAGATAAAATTAATGTTTTTTGCAAAATTAGGTCAAAAACCCTAGTTTAACTACTAGTCTATCTAATGCTAACTCTTGTTCACTCATTGAACTTTTGAGGACCATAGTGAGCACTAAAGTATAGCTTTAACCTATCATCTGATAGATAAGACACTATTGGTAAAAAAAAGGTAGGGTTTGTGACCCTTTTCTCCATGGTTGCATCCTCAAAACTAGAACAGACCTCTCCCAATGATGTTTTCCAACAAATTTCAGCTTTATATTTCATCCTTGAGGTAGTTGTACTCACCAAAACTAGTTCTGTGTGCCAAACCATATTTTTGCACCCTTTTATGCTTTCAGTGGTTAAGGAGGCAGAATCCTGGGTCTGTTAGCTACTGAAAGCTCTACTTTCAGTGGCTAATGAACAGCTGTTGTGTTCGCCTAAGCCACCAAAAGCTCTATTTTTTGCAAAATTTTATTTATCCTTTAAATCAAACTTTTACACTTTACTCCTATCCTTCTGGTACTTTTTCAACCTGCATAAGATTTGCAATATTAGCAATATCATGGGCTACCTCCAGATTCTAAAGGTTAATAGCCACCTTTGCTAGGGTATCCAGCACAAGTTGTGTTCTAGGGTTTGAATCTTCCTTCTGCAGTGTTGACCTTCTTATCATCCTGGAGAGCCTGGTTTTATCCTTCATCAATATCATATTTCTTCAACCTATATAACATCATCATGATGGGTTGCCTCCGAATCCTGCAAGCTTGCTACTTCCTCTGCTAGGGCTTCCAATGCAAGATATGTTTTAGGGTTAGGGTTTGGATTTTTCTTCTAAGATCTCTAGTTCATGTATTTGCCCTAATATCTAGTTGATTCTTTGGGACCTAGGTTTGATATTTTAAATATTCAACATCTACAACAAATGTTCATGGACTGATAGATGAGGTCGAAAATGCAACCTGGAGAATTGGCAGGTCATCTTTTGCCCTAAAAATTTGTCCAAACTGTTGAAAATTGGGGCTCAGAGATGGATTTGGTCCTTCAAATATGTGACAAATGTGTATAAACCGAAATAGGTTTTTGTATATTGTTTTTTTGTGAGAAAATACCTATCTCTGTTTTTCAGGATTCATTTAAATTTTCCCAGAATATGTATTTCAAAAACATGTTTCAAACAAGAAATTTTGAGATCCAAAAATTAGGTCTCAGAGATGGATTCGATTCTCCCAATATGCAACACCTATAGGAAAATTGAGAGCATTTGTTGTTCTCTGACCTATTAGGAAGAAAACCTTTGAGTATTTTGCAAAATGATTCTCCAGTCGCTTAGAATCACCATTTTAAAACAATTCCTTTTCATAGTAAAACACCACTTTCGATAGCTTGGAGCGCCCTGAAATTTTGGTCTTAGCTACTGAAAGTAGGGTTTTTAGTGGATAATGAACCATTGGTATGTTTACCTAAGCCACAGAAAGTCCCTTTTCAAAAAACGTGATCAACAGAACTTCGGTGGTTAACATGGTCCTGAGCCGAAGCTGTTAGCTGTTGAAACCTGGCTTTTCAGTGGCTAATGAACTGTCGAAAAGTCTGCCTAAGCCACCGAAAGATAAAATTTAAAATTTTCTTGAAAAATAGAGCACTAGGTATTCAAACTTTGTTAATCACATAAAAAATATCATAATGCATCTTGAAATCCTCATCATTGTGCAAAAATAAATTTTCTGAGTTTGACTGAGTGAAAACTAATCTATTTAGGAGATAACATCTGGCTTCTACTCGGAGATGGGAACCTCCCTGTGAGGTCCCAAGAAACCCAGACCAAAATTCCTTTCTTAAAAAATAATAATTGAACCTATCTTCTACTGTTCCATTGGGCATGGAGTCATTTGTCGTTTATAACTAATACCCTGCAATCTGCCTATGGCCTTCTTTTCTTATTCATGAAAACAACTGAAAATGACCTAGCTGCTCATATTAAGAGCTTATTTTCCTATCTATTCCTACTCCTATTTCTAATCAGTAGAGGCTTCTCATCACATGACATCATGCTTCCAATGAAGCCATGTCAGAAGTTGCTTTGCTAAATTTATCCTTGATCTTGACCCAAAAAATAAATGAAACCCTAGCATGCAGCAATGTAGTTTCAAAGGGTGACGGAACCTGCTATCATCTGACAAAAATATTTTGATATCTACACTGCTTATATGTTCTAGATAGTCAGCAACAGGGTCATAAAAACCATAAATAAATACCTCTCTATGTTGCTGTTCCAACTGAATGAAATGCAGCTGCTGGCTGCTTTTAGTGATCTCCACGTTAACTGTATATTGCTCAACCTCTAACTGGGAAGGATGAGTTATGACCTGCTGTTCTGGACTTTTCAGATCATCATCTTCCACTTCATATCTGTTACATTATTCCTTTGTTTGCAAATTAGAAAAATGAGGGTTGTCTTTAGTATTTGCTGTAGATCCAAATTTGTTACATGTTGTTCCTTCAATATACTCATTATCTTTCGGGTTTCCAAAGGGGACAAAATGATCTTCATGACACCCTAAGTCAACATATGCATTTGGTACAAAGTCAAAAGCATCTATATCATGGTTAGCATTCTGAAGATCATTAATATCTCAATCACAATCAGAGGTGTCCCCTAGTGCAGCATACTCTTCATAGCTATCATTAACCACAACATGCATATGCCTCTAATCATATCTTTGCTGAAAAGTAGAACTAAAACAAATCCCAAAAGGGGAAAAATCCTCACAAAACTTGAAATCTTCTTCTTCATCATCAACAACCTTTCCATCAAAATTTAAAATGAAAGGCACATAAGGAGAAAAACAATTTTCTTGTTCTTCTTCTTTATTACTTGATGACCTCTGTAAATTTATCTCCTCCTGTCTACTGTTGTTTCCCCTAGTCAGTAAAACTGAAAATTGTGTATAACTCTTATTGATTTCCATTGGCTTTTGACCAACAAAAAACTAATCCTCATGGTTCATAATTAAAGAGATTAACTCTTCAGATTTATGGAAATCATAAATAATAGTAATCAGAGAACCTTCGGCTCCTTCATTACTCCTTTCTAATTTATGTTTATGGGAAAGTACCTCATCGTGAATATCATAAGAGAGATGAGGTAGCTCTTGAGTAAGATATTCTTCTCTATTTACCTTTTCATCCTGAGAATGCAACTTTTATTCTTCACAACAATTATCAAATGCAAACTCATCTTAATAGTACCTTTACAGTGCGCAGTGAATGCTTTGTGAAAATCCTTCAATGATGAAGTGTTGGAAGGAGGTAAAGAAAAATACCACTAACATGCATCACCGTATAATGAATACATGAAAATCTTGATGTTGCAAATCTAATGGGTCCATTCATTCATGAAACTTGAGGAATTTTTCTATAGGATTGTCTTATTTTTCCTCTTTGAATACAGGTAGAAAATATCCCCATTCGGACATATCAGGTACTGGATGTGGGAAACCAGGAATTGAAAAGAAGTCAAGAGGTGCAAACCTTCAATCCAAAAGAGCAGAAAATGCTCTTGACATATTAATATTGTGGAGTCACCACTGAATTCATCCTTCACGAATTTGCCAGGGATGAGATCTTCACAAACAACAATGCTTGAAGATTCCTCAACCCTAAAATTTTCTGATTTACTTATAAACTTTTGAGAACTAGATGCTTCAGCAGAAGCAAACTGAAATGGAGGTCTATTTGATATAACAAGAGAAATACCTCTGGAAATACTTGATGTAGCTCCCCTTGCAACTCTGGAGGTCTGTATTAGTGAAGCCCTAGCTCTTCTTAGAATCTATTTTGGATGTGAAACAGGTGTTACTGGTGGCCCTTTAGGGTTTTCTCTGGTACTTGGTCTTTTTAAATCCACCTTATTACAATGGAGTCACCAGATAGATGATTACAACCAAAAGAGTGTCCAAACATTTTCTATCATCAAAGTAGGATCTATGTCATCTCCCACGGAAGCTGAGCTTTAGTATCCTCTCCTCGACAATGGCACCAATTTGTTATCACTCCAGGAAACTCCTCTAGGTTACAGCTCGAGGATGCTTGGTAACTTAAACTTTTTTATGGTTTTTCTAACTGGATCAAGTCAGGTGACCTACAGGACCTCACACTCTCAAGTCATGCATGAAACTCAATCAAGGATAAGGATTCTAACTACCACTATTCAGAGGTTGGATAATATGGTGCAGAGATGGAGAACTTATTATGCTGGAAGATTCATACATAAAACAATTATATATAAATGGCTAGTCATAACAAGCAAAGTACTTGTAATTCGAAGCATCAACATGTAGATAGGATGACATCTATCAGAAATCAAATAACATGAATAAACCTGAACAACACATTCAAGCATAAGCACAGAATAGACGAGAAATGGAAGCTGAACATATGATAGCAAAATAGCTTATATTAGGTCATGAGCAATATGAGAAGATTGATAATAGTAATGGTCTATAGGTCCCTGAAGTTGAACCCTTTCGTTAAAATTAGTCTTAGGATTTAGAGCCTTTACTAAAATATTTAGATCCTGAAAAATTGGATCTATTTTACTAAAAATACATAAAATTAATGTTTTTTGCAAAATTAGGTCAGAAACCTAATTTAACTATCAGTTTATCTAATGCTAACTCTTGTTCACTCATTTAAATTTTTGATGACCGCAGTGAGCATTGAAGTATAGATTTAACTTGTCATCTGATAGATAAGCCACTCTTGGTAAAAAATAGGTAGGGTTTGTGACCCTTTTCTGCATGGTTGTATCCTAAAAACTGGAACAGACCTCTCCTAATGGTGTTTTCCAACAAATTTCAGCTTTATAATTCATCCTTGAGGTAGTTGTACTCGCCAAAACTAGTTCTATGTCCCAAAACATCTTTTTGCACCCTTTTCTTCTTCCCGTGGTTAAGGAGGCATAATCCTAGGTCTGTTAGCTACCAAAAGCTCTGCTTTTGGTGGCTAATGAACAACTGTTGCATTCGCCTAAGCCACCAAAAGCTCTATTTTATGCAAAATTTTATTTAGCCTTTAAATCATACTTTTACACTTTACTCCTATCCTTCTGTTACTTTTTCAACCTGCATAAGATTTGGAATATTAGCAATATCATGGGCTAACTTCGAATTCTGAAGGCTAATAGCTGCCTCTGCTAGGTTTTCCAGCACAAGGTGTGTTCTAGGGTTTGAATCTTTCTTCTGCCGCCTTGAACTTCTTATCATCTTGTAGAGCCTAGAGTTATCCTTGATCAATCTCACATTTCTTCAACATGTATAACAACAACATCATGGGTTGCCTCCAGATCCTGCAAGCTTGCTGCTGCCTTTGCTAGGGTTTCTAGTGCAAGATGTGTTTTAGGGTTAGGGTTTGGATTTTCCTTCTAAGACCTCTAGTTAATGTATTTTCCCTAACAGCTGGTTGATTCTCTGGGATCTAGGTTTTATCTTTTAACTCTTCAACATCTGTAGAAAATCTTCATGGACTGATAGACGAGGTTGAAAAATGCCACATGGAGAACTGACAGGTCATCTTTTACCCTAAAAATTTGGCCAAACTGCTGAAACCTGGGGCTCAGATATGGATTTGTTCCTTCAAATATGTGACACCTATGTATAAAATGAAAGAGGTTTTTGTATATTTGTTTTTCGTGAGAAAAAACCTCTCTCAGTTTTTTGAATTCATTTTAATTTGCCTGGGATCCATATTTCAAAAACATGTGTCAAACAGGAAATTTTGAGATCCGAAAATTAGGTCTCAGAGATGGATTCAATTCTCCCAATATGAAAAACCTGTAGGAAAATTGAGAGAGGTTATCATTATCTGACCTTTGGAAACAAAAACCACCAATATTTTTGCAAAATGATTCTCCAGTCGCTCAGAATCACTGTTTTCAAAAATGCCTTTTCATTGTAAAACACCACTTTCGGTAGCTTGGAGTGCCCTGAAATTTTAGTCTTAGCTACCGAAAGCAGGGTTTTCAATGGCTAATGAACCGTTGGTAAGTTCACCTAAGCCACCGAAATTCCCTTTTCAAAAAACATGATCAACAGGCTTTCGATGCTTAACGTGGTCCCAAGCTGAAGCTGTTACTTGCCGAAAGATGGCTTTTCGGTGGTTAATGAGCTGTCGAAAAGTCCGCCTAAGCCACCGAAATATAAAATTTCAAAATTTATTAAAAAGCAGAGCACTATCTATTCAAAATTTGTTAATCACATACAAAATCTCATAATGAATCTTGAAATCCTCATCATTGTGCAAAAATAAATTTTCTGAGTCTAACTGAGTGAAAACTAATTTATTTAGGAGATAACATATGGCTCCTACTCGGGGATGGGAACCTCCCTGTGAGGTCCCAAGAACCCCAGACCAAAATGCCTTTCCTAAAAAATAATAATTGAACCTATCTTCTACTATTCCATTGGGCATGGAGTCATTTTTCCTTTATACCTAATACCTTGCAATCTACCTATAGCCCGCTTTGCTTATTCATGAAAACAACTGAAAATGACCTAACTGCTCATATTAAGAGATTATTTTCCTATCTATTCCTACTCCTATTTCTAATCAGTAGAGGATTTTGATCATGTGACATCATGCTTCCAATGAAGCCATGTCAGAAGTTGCTCTACTAAATTTATCCTTGATCTTGACTCGAAAAATAAATGAAACCCTAGCATGCAACAATGTAGTTTCGAAGGGTGAAGGAACCATCTATCATATGACAAAAATATTTTGATATATACGCTACTTATAAGTTCCAGATAGTTAGCAATAGGGTCATAAAAACCATAAATAAATACCTCTCTGTGCTGCTTTTCCAATTGAATGAAATGATGTTGCTGGATGCTTTTAGTGATCTCCACGTTAACTATAGATTGCTCAACCTTTAACTGGGAAGGATGAGTTATGCCTTGTTGTTCTAGAATTTCCAGATCATCATCTTCCTCTTCATATCTGTTGCATTCTTCCTTTGTCTCCAAATCAAAAACCTGAGGGCTTCCTTTAGCATTTGCTGTAGATCCAAATTTGTTACATGTTGTTCCTTCAATCTGCTCATTATCTTTCGGGTTTCTGAAGGGGACAAACTGATCTTCTTGACACCCTAAGTCATCATATGCATTTGTTACAAAGTAAAAAGCATCTATATCATGGTTAACATTCTTAATATCATTAATATCTCGATCACAATGACAGGTGTCCCCGATTGTAGCATACTCTTCATAGCTATCATTAACCACAACATGGATATGTCTCTGATCATCTCTTTGTTGAAAAGTAGAACTAAAATAAATTCCAGAAGTGGACAAATCCTCACAAAACTTAAAATCTTCTTCTTCATCATTGGCATCCTTTCCATCAAAATTTAAAATGAAAGGTACATAAGGAGAAAAACAATTTTCTTGTTCTTCTTCTTTATTACTTGATGACCTATGTAAATTTATCTTCTCCTGTCTGCTGCTGTTTCCCCTAGTATGTAAAACTAAAAACTGTGGATAACTCTTACTGATTTCCATTATATTTTGACCAAACGAAAATTGATCCTCATGGTTCATTATTAAAGAGATTAACTCTTCAAATTTATGGAAATCAGAAATAATAGTATTCGAAGAACCTTCAGCTTCTTCATTACTCCTTTCTACTTTATGTTTATGGGAAAGTACCTCATCGTGAAGATCATAAGAGAGATGAGGTAGCTCTTGAGTGAGATATTCTTCTCTATTTACCTTTTCATCCTGAGAATGCAACTTATATTCTTCACCACAATTATCAAATGCAAAGTCATATGAATAGTACCTTTTACAGGGCTCATTTTATTGCTTTTGTTTGAAGCATTTTGTTGATTTTTGAAGTTTGTGTGTATTTTGGTTAAATATTGTGTTAATTCCTTTGAATGATTATAGTTCTCATTCGATGCTTGATTTAACCCTTTGTTGTAGCTTGAATCAAGGTTGGTTTTAGGATTTGAGAAAAGATTCTTTTATTAACTTTTTAGTTGCATGAATTAATTTTCTTCAGTTTTTCAATTCTTTACGCTGACTGTATATTTTCTTTGTAAATACTTATCGTTATTCAAAAATATAAATGATATCTACATATCTAAGCAAAGAGAAAAATGGTCTATGCACTGGGTTCCTATTCATTGATCGTAGGATACCTATTGGCACAAGACCAACATTCATCTAATGCAATAATCAATTGGCACAATTACAATGCATAATCGTATTAGCCTCCATGACCATAAGTGGCTAGTGGAGGCCAAGATCGAGCATAATGTATGATTCTATGAGTTTATCAGTTTTTCAAGATTCAGGTTCCCACATGTCCGTTGGACCATTAAGGATGAGATAACAAGTGGAGCCCCACTTGCCCTAAATCTACTCAGTGCAGCTGTGTTTCACTGACACCTTCTAGTTGTGACTTGTGAGTATACATGTTCTGTTGTTGATGATGTGATTCATGTTATTTGACTAATGTTGTTATTCTTTTATTTTGACAATATTCTATAAATCAGTGAAAGATTCACCAGTTTTTACAATTTTTTATAATGAAGTTAAATATTCACCCAATTTTTACAACATTATACAATAAAATGAAATATTCGCCAAGATTTTACAACATTATATAATAAAATGAAAGATTCATCAAGATTTTACAATATTATATAATAAAATGAAATATTCACCAAATTTTTTATATATACATATTATATTATTGATAAAATCGCCTTCAAATTTTCCTATATATCAAAGAGATTCACCTAATTTTTATACATATACATCTAGGGGGGTTCTTAAAATCATCCCTGGTGTTCCGTAGAATTAAACAAAAATGGATGTGCCAATCGCATGGCATCCTCTAGCTCCCACGTAGCCTCTTCAGGTTTGTAGTGCTCCCATTTCACCTTTACCTGCCCTATGGTCTGGTTCTAGAGCATTGTGACCTTCCTGTCAAGGATGCACATTGGCCCGATTCGGAACTCTCCCTCGGGTTCCACCTCAATCACATACCAATTTATCACATGGTTACGTTCATATACATATTTATTAAGCAAAGAAACATGAAAAACATTATGACCCCTAGTACTAACAGGTAATGCAAGTCTATATGTAACATGCCTTATTTTTTCAAGCACTTCAAACAACCCACAATATCTAGGTGATAGCTTGGCACAACTTCCAAGATTCAAGGAACTCTTCCTTGCTTTTACTCTGAGGTAAACATGATCCCCAACACTGAACTCTCTGTTCATCCTATGCTTATCTACATAGCTTTTCTGTCTGTCCTGTGCTGCTTTCAGATTCTGCTTGATATTTACAACCTCTTGCTCCATTTCCTTGAGCAATTATGGTCCAAGCACAACTCTGTTCACTGGGTTATCCAAATTCACTGGTGTCCTACACCTTCTCCCATACAAAGCTTCATATGGACTCATCCCCAAGGATGCCTGCTGTCCATTGTTATAAGCAAACTCTACCAAGTGTAAGTAATCTTTCCACTTGGTTGGTTTGTCCATCACATACATGTGAAGCATATCTTCAAGCACATGATTAACTCTTTCTGTCTACCCATCTGTCTGAGGATGGCATGCAGTGCTAAAGTTTAGCTTTGTACCCAAATTTGCAAACAACCCTTTCCAAAAATTGGAAGTGAACTTGACATCTCTATCGAAAACTATTGCCTTTGGAAATCCATGCAATTCGAAAATTTCCTTCATGAAAATATTTGTAATGTCGTTCATCTTATGCGTAGAATTCACCAGTATAAAATGTGTTGCCTTCGTCAACTTGTCTACCACAACCATGATGGAATCATGTTGTCTCCAAGTCATCGGCAATCCGGTAATAAAATCCATGGAAATAACTTCACATTTCCATTCCGAAATTGGAAAAGGATGCAATAAACCTGCGGGATGTTGATTCTCAACCTTTACCTATTGACATTTCATGCACCTTGAGATGTATTCATCCATGTCCTTTTTCATTCCTGGCTAAAAAAAATTCTTTGTAGCTGTAGAAATTGTCTTCTGGTACCCTAGGTGACTAGAACACGGAACTTGATGGATTTCATCCATAACAACTCTCCTCAAATATACTACATCCAGAATATAAATTATGCCTTTATAAGTAAGAATTCCATCTTTTTCCAATTTATATCCCGCATACCTCTTCTCACGACTTTGTTGCTGCAATTTGTCTTTTACTTGCTATTACAATTCATCTTCGGTAACATGATTAACAATTTGTTGCCTCAAATTTGATTGGGAAATACTAAGAGATGCCACATGCATTTCCTATACCTTCCTGCTGAGTGCATCGACTACCTTATTTTCTTTTCCCTTTATGTGCTTGATTTCAAAATCAAACTTGCATAAAAATTCCAGCCATCTCGCCTGCCTAGCATTCAGAGTAGGATAATCAAACAAATACTTCAGTCCATAGTGGTCTGTCCTGAGTTCAAATCTTCTACCCATCAATTAATGTCTCCACATCTTGAGAGCATGCACCATGGGTGCAAGCTCTAGATCATGAGTGGCATAGTTCTTCTCATGCTCCTTTAGCTTTCTTGACTCATAACATATCACATGGTTGTCTTTCATAAGGACTCCTCCAAGCCCTTGTCCGCATGCATCGGTACATACCACAAAATCTTTCTCTGAATCTGCAACTTTCAATACTGGTGCACTAGTGAGAATATTCTTCAACTGCTGGAAGCTTTCTTCAAACTTCTAAATCCATTCAAACTTTATCCCTTTCTTTTGCAAAGAAGTGATGGCATGTGCAACTTTGGAAAATAATTCTCCTGTAGTATCCTGCAAGTCCCATAAAATATCTTACATCTATAACATTTCTTGGAGTAGGCCAATTCATAATGGATTTAATCTTCTAAGGGTCCACTGATATACCCTCTTCCGAGATAATGCGACCCAAATACTGAATTCTATTTCTATAAAAGTCACACTTGCTCAGTTTTGCATACAGCCGATGCTCCCTGAGCAATTGCAATGTCAATCTCAAATGCTCTTCATGTTCTTTCTCATTCTTATAATAAACAAGAATTTCATCAAGGAAAACAAGAATAAACTTGTCTAAATACTTGTTGAAGACACTATTCATAAGGCACATGAATGTAGCTAGTGCATTTGAGACCAAATGGTACAACTACAAACTCATAATGCCCATACCTTTTCCTAAAGGTTGTCCTATGAATGTCTTCATCCTTGATTCTCACTTGATGGTAACCAGAACTCAAGTCAATCTTTGAAAATACCTTTTCTCCTCTCATTTGATCAAAGAGTTCATCAATCCTAGGCAAAGGATATTTATTATTCACAGTAACCTTGTTCAATTGTCTGTAATCAATACATAACCTGAGTGTACCATCTTTCTTCTTTACAAACAGAACCAGTGCTCCCCAAGGATACACACTCAGTCGGATATACTTCTTTTCCAACAACTCTTGCAGTTGCATCTTCAACTCTAGCATCTCTAGTGTACTCATCCTATAGGGTGTCTTAGACACCGGTGCTGCTCCTGGCACAAGTTCAATGGTGAAATCAATGTCCCTCTTTGGAGGAATCCATGGAAGCTCATCAAGAAACACATCTTTGAATTCCTGTAGCACCTGATAGTCCTCCAACCTAGGAGTTTCATCTCCTATTGGTTCCAGAATATGAGCTGCATACAACTAGAAACCTTTCCTACAGAACTTCTTCAACTGCATTCTCAAAACCTGTCTTACTGAAATTACCTTTGGAATACCTTTCACAACTACTGACTTTCCTTCTTCATTCGTGCATTCAAAAGTCTTGTTATAACAATCAAGCTTCACTCTATGAGCCTCTAACCAATCCATTCCAATGAGAACATCATAGGAACCAGGCGGTAGAACATTCAAATCTACACACATGATCAATCCATTCATCACCAATGGACATTTCTCTACCACTTCATTGACTTTTCTCTTAGTCCCAGTGGCTAGCTGGACTAACCAAGAGTTTCCATGCTTTACCTTCTTAAAAGCACAAATCTCCACTACTCTAGGAGTGATATAACTATGCGTCGAACCAGGTTCAATCAAAATAGAAATAGATTGTTCAGCAATCTTACCTGCAACTTCAACCACAGCTGAATGGTGATGTGCTTCCATTGCTGCATAAATTCTAGGGACTACTCTTGCTACTTGACCCACTGTTTTTGATTCCTGGATGTTATAAGCTGGCCTTGCACTTTCATTCTCAAGTGGACAATATCTGTACAACTGGGGTCCTTCACTTTTCCAACATTTGAGTGGACCTTTATTCTATGGTGGATCTTTAGGATTTCCACCCGTCACTCCAACTAGATTAATCACACCTTGGGATGGCTGCTTCTACTGATTCCTGAATCTAGAAGGTTTGAAACCTTTCCTTCTTTGGTCAAATTTCTCATTCTTCTTGTCCTTCCATGCCTTATGGTAACCAGTTTTATCCTTGATTTGCTCATAGCAATACTTATCCTTCCTTATTGCTTCTTCAAGAGTCCTCAGTTCATAAAACTCAATTGTATCTTTATAAGACTAAGGCAATCCACTCAGAAACCACTGGACTTTCTGTTTTTCATCTCTGATGTACTGGACATACCTCAACAATTCCAAGAACTTATTTGCATATTCATCCATAGTTTGTTGTCCCAATCTCAGCTCATGGAGCTCCTTAATCTTGTCATCATAATACCTGTTAGAGAGGTATTTCTTCTTGAAATACTTGTTGAACTATTTCCACTTCAGTCTCCTTTCACTGATCTTCTTTAGTTGCTTTAAGTGTTCCCACAAAATGGATGCTCTTCCATTTAGATTGAATATGGAAACTCTTGCCTTCATGTTTCCTGAATAATCCTGCACTTGAAAGTACTTCTTTATCCCAAGAAGCCAAGATTCAGCCTCTTTCCCAATCTTTACCTCACCATCAAAGGTATGAGGTTTATCTTTCTTAAATTCATCTCGAGAGCTATCCCTATGGTGTCTTCTTCTTTTCCTTTTATGAGAAGATGAACTTGTATCTCCATTGGATTCTTCAGAGTCACATGATCCACTAGAATTCCTTCTCCTTCTCCTAGTACTGCTCTTACTACATTCCGGTCTTGGTGTACCTCATCCAAAATCTATCTTTCTCTGCAAGTCTGTCAAACTCTGCAACATGGCCGCGTTCAACTGATGCTACTATTCTTGGGCCTTAATCAAGATTCTCATGGTGGCTGCAACATCTGATGGTGTCTCTTGGAATATTCTTCCATTAGACTCTATGTCATCATTTCCATTATGGACATTTTCTCCCATGGAATCTCTCGCACACTCGTAAGAATCCCGAGCATCATACCCATCATGGGTTCTCATGACTAAACCAACTCTTGCTTTACCACACTGTTCTTCCTGGAATACTAGTCTCGAAGGTGACTATGATTCTGCAAACGTGTTAGTAGCAAATTGTTATATGCATATCATTAATGTAAATCGGAACTACTTACCTTCCTCTTTCGAAAATTTATAAAACAACAGTTTTACTTAAAACAAAAAATTTCTTCTCTCTCTCATGTTCAGCCCTATAATCCACTGACAGCCTGCTAAAATATGCTAAAACAGTTGGAATTTGCTAATACATTTCCACTTTGAAAAACCCAATATTTTTCTTTTCCTTATCGGGTCTCTTCCCTACTAATTTTCGGCGTTTCAATGGGAAAATATTCTAACTTTCGATCGGCATTGGCGATGTCAAGGACTGTTCATCGATTCCTTTCTTCAGTAATTTTTTGTTGTTTCAACGGCTAAAACATCTAATTTTATCCGCTGTATCGGTGGGTTGTTTGTCCATCTCCTTCCATTGTTCGGGCCCATACTGGTCTACTATTCAGAACTTCATCGGCAAGAAAATTGACTAACTACTGCATCGACGGTCGAATGCTTTGTGCATTGGGTGGCTAGTTGTTTATGCTTCCACAATGGCGGCCAACGTTCCCTTTAAAATTTCTGTGGATCACAACTTTGTCGGTGGTCGAAGCAACATCCCGCTGTGGCATCTGACACTTAGTCCCATAGGCGTCCGTAACAATGGTTCCACAAGCCCTAACTCTTTTGATCGGTGTCTGATCCACTAATCATTTTCGATTGGCGATCTGAAGTGAAACTTAATTGGCATCAGTAGTTGGAACCTTTGTCCCTCGAGAGATTAGTGCTCTAAAATTTCACAACAGTGGGCGCATGAACCACTAACTTCTTTCGATGGCCGATGATCTCATGCCTTAGAAAATTTTTGAATTTTCTCCTTCCATCAGCTCTTCCTTCAACTATTCATCGATGATGTCAACAACTATTCTTTTTCGATTACTTAGGATTTCGTTCCTTAAAAGAGTTTTCAGAAATCTTTCACTACGTCGACTATCGGAATGACTTTCCTCTGCGGCATTGATAGTCAGGGCTCTTATCCATCGGAAGGATAGTTGTCTAGCCATCTACAATGACAGTGCAAGATCTTCTATCCTCTTCCAATGTAGTCATCGACCTTTTTCCGCATTGACAACTGGATCATCTAGGCATCGGCGATGCAATCTACTAATCATTGTCTATCATTGATGATTCCATTACTTCATCAAATTTTCAAATTTCTCTCCACGGCAGGTGAGCTTTAGACTAACACTCCCTCGGTATCAGAGGACCTTCCAACTTAGTCCTCCGATGGGACGACGGGTGACAAATGCAATTCCTTCCACAATCTTCTTCCGATTGCTGTACATTGGGTGAACTTTAGACTATCTTTTCTACTACATTGGAAGATCTTTGCACTAATTTTTTTGATGAGCTGACAATTCTGGCACTTAGAAAATTTTCTGAATTTTCTTGTAATCAACCATTTCTCCTGGTTTCTTTTGGGAAATAGGAAACCTTATTATATTTACTATTTCTCATGGCCCTCTAAGGCCCAATTCTGCAACATAATCTCTGTCACTACATCTTCATGGCCCATTCAAGCCCATGCTGCAACCAGAGCTCTGATACCACACTCTAACATCCCCGACCCTCCGACCGGTGAAGAGGATGCTACCATACATCAAATGATCCAGGAATCTAGCCCCATGAACATGAACATACATACTTATAATGTTGAAGCATTGTACTTAAAACCATAAAACATACTACGATGCATTAATCATTCATACACATAGCGGAAGCAACCAACATGCATTCATATACAATTCATCATTCAACATGTCCATCATCATTCATCAATGGTAAATATGGTTGCAGACACAAGTTAGGAAATAATACTTATTGTTGTAATCTCATAGATCACATAAGGTTACCAATAATACATACTAAAACATACATAAATATAGAACAGAGACAAGAGACAAGAACAGATAGGATTAAATAGATTATATTATTATAATGAGTCCATACAATGCACAGAACTAAACTGAGTTCTTGTTTGGATCAACAGCCTAATATATACAATTTATAGATGATTACAAAATAACTACCTATCGATTCGGTGAATCGACACGAATTTTAGATGGCTGACCTAATCTCTTAGTTTAGTCGGCCGACCGACTTAGTCGGCTCATCGACTAAGTTGGCCCATCGACTTAGTCGGTTGATCAACTAAGATGGTCCTCGTTCAAGTCGACTTATCGACTTACTCCTTCTATATCTCCCCCATGAACAAAACATTTCTTCATCCCGAAGAAACAGGGAGGTACACAAAGTTTTGTTTGTTTGGTCCTTCAAAATTTTATTGTGGTGGACTGTGAAGACAGATTGTTGGTATTTTATATACATAGACCTCAACAATGGCTGGAGCTGTGATGGCGAGGTGATGTTGGAAATCTATCCAACTCTGTAAATATTTATGGATGTCGATGGTTAATGTGGTTAAGCTCGACAGGATCGACATATTCTCCGCGATGGGGACTTCCGCTATCTTTTCCATGTTGGGGCCCAGGAACTGGTTCTACTCTTCTGCAGTCTTAATGAGTTGTTTCATCTGCGGGTAGATGATGTTTACTTTTTATAAGTTGGGGAGAGATTGTTGCACCCATTGATGTGCTTCCCTTTCCATTTTCTGTAGTTTGGTGGTTTCCAACACTATATGTTCTTCTATCGTTGCCCTAAGTGCTGCCTCCATGGTCTTTCCGCTCTCCAATGCCTGAATGCCTTGCCAAGTCTGTCGTGTCTGCTGATAGACTTTCCCATAGTGAGTACGCCAGTCCCTTAATACTTCTTCAATGACGAAAGGCTCCTCCATATGGTCCTATAACACCTTATATCCCTCTGAAAATGTAGTGTGCTATGCTAGTAGCATTCTGGTAGTCTCCTCTTTCTGTTCCTCCTTAGTTTCTTGAAGGTGTACTTGGAGGGTCGACACCATGCTCTCAAAGAGCTGATACGCTCTTTCAAGCAGTCTATATGTGTCGACTTCTATGGGGCCTGGTATGATGGACTAAGCTAAATTCCTGCATTTGTCGAGAAACTCGACCTATTCTATATTTTTGTCTGTGAGTTCTTTGGTTTTTCGCTCAGTCCTTGTCTTTGCTTCTTTGGCTAGAGTTTTGAGGAGTTGGCCCACCTCTGTGTTGGTCAAGGATCTTGCATCTTTCAAGATAATCTGAAGTCTGGGAGTCTTTCCATGATGCTCCTTCCTCTTCTTGTGCTTTTCTGCTTCTATCTCCTGTGTAATTGCAACAGTTGAGGGGGGGCCTTTGGTTTGCGGGATAGAAGTCGATGGTTTTTGTGGCTAGGGAGGTGAGATGATCACCTCCATCTGGGTGGACGTAGTTGGTTGTGATAGGTATGTTTGTGAATCAAGGGGTGGTGGGGGTGGTGGGGATGGTGGTGGTGGTGGTGATGGAGTGGGGGAATGGTCAGGGGTGATGGGTTTGGGGGAAGTAAGTTGTGGAATTGCATCGGAAGGTAGGTTGGCTTGGGGTTCGGGGTCGGTCGGTTCAATGGTAGATGTCACTTGTCCAATCACATATCCTTCTTGGTCAGATTGTCATGTGAAGGTCGACGTGATGTGTGCAAATACTATGGGGCGTGTTCTACTACTTGTATAGAGAGGAGCATGGGTGGAAATTTTCTGGGCCAACTGAAACAACTCAGGCAATGTCTCGAAGAAAGCTTTTAGCTCGGTATCTTTGTCAAATTCTGTTTTTACCGTCTCTGGTATTGCCCTTTTGTATAAGTTGAGGGGGATGAACGACTGCTGTGCCAGTGCTTTCTCCTCTACTACTTGTGTCGGTGATGGGGGTGGAGGTGTCGACACAAGATCGATGACGTTTTCAGGTGTCGTCATTGTTTTTTCCTTCTTTGGTTGACCTTTGGGGGCTCCTGCTTCTATAAACCGCTAGAACTATGTTTCAATCGGCACTTTATTTGCGGTGGCATCCTTTATAATTTCAAGGGCTGCAGCTGCTATTTCATATTCATCATCAGATTATTCGGCAATGATAAGTTTGCGGTTACCTTTGCCTTGTTGTTGTTCTTGGGATTTGATTTTCTTCCTAGCTGCTGCTATCTCATTGGTGATTTTTCGAATTATGCCTTTTGTAACAGCATACTCGGAGTTGTCTGGTTCAACTTCACCTGTCGGTGCCTGAGTCGGGATGACACTTTCTGGAGCTAGAGGAGTTGTTTTCTACTATGGTTGTGGCTTTGGTTTTGTCGGCTGTGGGTCTGCTCTCTTTGCGGTCGAAGGTTTGATAGTTATTTGTACTCGACCAGTGGGTTTGACCGGTATGTCCTCTGACACAAATGTGCTGATGTAGAGGTTGAGCTCGTAGTATTCCTATTTCTCTTGGTCGGTGAGTGGCTCCTTGATTGAGAAGTCAACCTGTTTCGCTGCTTCTGGCACTGGTATTTTTGTCTTAGCCTATCGAGACAATTCTTGGAATATTTGGTCGACAGTCGGGTAGTAGTCGAGGGATTTAGCATTGGAGGCCTCACCCTACATATACCACAATGAGGTATGGTCGAGCTCCAACTGTATGTGGGAGTTCGCTGGTAGATTTCGTCGGATGTTCTGAGGCACCCTCCATCTAGTTGTGCGAACTTTTAGTTGTTTGAACCAGTTCTTCAGGAATACTTTCCCCTGCTCCAGTTCATGCGGGGTTCCTTTCTAGGAAAAGGGATTAAACCTATACATGTTGAACCTTGATGGTTCCCAGAAGACGGGGCTTCCTTCTGGACAGATGTGGTACATAACGATCCATAGGATGAGGGAGGGGAACTTGATGATTCCTCCCGTCTCTTGGCATCGCTCGTAGACGGTTTTTATCATGTCAACGACATAATCCCCCCATCTGTAGATTCAACCGTTGATGGCAATAGTGTCAGCGGCCTTCAGCATTTCTAACTTGAGTTCGCTGCCTTGACCTACTAATGTGAGTGTGATTGCGATGATTTTGGCCACAATCTGTGGTGTTCTAGTTACGATTTGGCTGATCATCAACCATTTTGAGTTTTTCCCAGAAGATGATCCCATAAGCTCTTTGACCAGTCCTTCTTTGATTTCGACTGGTACAGGGTCTCCTTTGTTAGATATGCCAGTCAGCTTTGAGATGAAATCCCCAGAAATGTCGATCGGCTCATCAAAGTAGAACCGACCATTGTGATATCGGCTAATAATGAATTTCACAGCAGCTTCTTTCGTGCCACCAAAGATTTCCATCAGCGGTGCGTTGGCATATCCAAAGAGGGTGTTGCGTTGGACTTTTTCGGCTGCTTGAGTCATTTTCTTGTCGAAAAAGGCCCACTCTTGGATCTCGGCCCATATTTTTTTCCATGGGCCCTCCTGCCCTTTGGCACTTTTTATGTTTTTTTATCCTGCGGACCAAGGGTGTGTCCAGATCCTGTATCTCTTTCGCCTTGGTCAATGCTCTGATCTGTTTGGGGGACATTATGTCTGTTTGGTCGAGGTTACTACAGGGTTCTCAGCTTTTGGTCGACTGAGTGTTCATATGCTCTGGGTGGAAAGGTTGCGGCGAATGAAGCTTCGATGGTCCAGTATTTATAGGCGATGGTGTGGTTGTGTGCGGTAATGGATGTATTAATGGTGGACTTAACGTTCCAGTTGTAATACGCGAGTGTGAACTAATGGTGAATTTATTTCGGTGCTCGAGGTCATAAATGCGCGATGGGACTATCGAGGTCATCGGTGTTGAGAATGGTTGATAGGAATGGTCGATGAGAATGGTCGAGGATCATGATGTCGGTTGTCGAAGTGGTGATTTCCTGTCATGGTGTTGTGTCTACAGGATATTTTTTTGTTTTTTTGTTTTTAATTTTGTATGTATTTTGGTGGCTGATTAGGGTCATTATTTTGGTGGCTGGTTAGGGTTGTTATATTTTTTTGTTGTAATGTTTTAGTCGGGCTCCATTAATGAGCTTCCAAAATACTAGGCCCTGCATCGTCCTTAGGAAGACTCAACCATTGGGGTGTATCTCGTCGACAATGTAAGGTCCCATCCACTCTGTGTGGAGTTTCTTAGGTTTTCCTTTGATTCGACTATTGTAGAGTAACGCAAAGTTGCCAATCGCTAGGTTTTTGTTCTTGATATTGCGGTCGTGCCAGGATTTCTGTTGTTTCTTCTGAATTTCTTGGTGTTGTATAGCCATGAGTCTATGTTCTTCTAGCTTGCTGAGTTGAAATAGTCGGTCCTTTCTTGCATGTTCGACATCGACATGTAGGATGTTTGCGATAGTAGGTTTCTGTTGTCGGAAGTGTAGTGGGACGACTGCTTCTTGTCCGTAGACTAGTCGAAAGGGGGTTTGGTCGGTCGACCGTTTATAGGATGTCCTATATGCCCATAAGACTGCAGGGATTTTATCGTCCCAGTCGTCCTTGTAAGTATTGCATATTTTGGTTAACCCTTTTGTTAATGTTTTATTAAAAGCTTCAATCGCCCCATTCGACTGAGGATGATATGCTGTACTCCATCGATGGTCGATATGGAATTGGTCGGTCAAGCTTTTGATAATTTTGTTGATAAAGTGTGTCCCTTGGTTTCTAATCAATTTTAGTGGGCATCCGAATCTAGTGATGATGCTTTCGTAGATAAAATTAGTGGCTACATCACTCGAATATGTATCGACGGGTTCAACTTATACCCATTTAGTGATGTATTCCACTGCAGTGATAATATATATTGCACCTGATCTTTTTGTTGGGATAGGAAATGGTCCTATGAAGTCTATAGCCCAGATTTCGAATGTGACACTGGGGTTTACTGATATCAAGGGCATTTCTATGCTAGGAAGGGGTCGACCAAGTCATTGACATCTGTCACATCAACTAACAAAACTTTTGCAATCTCTGTGGAGCATCGGCCACCACAATCCTGACTGTTGGATTTTCTTTGCAGTTGTGTCTGCTTGGAAATGTCCTCCTGCAGGTCCATAGTGTGCTTCATGCATGATTTGGTCTCGTTCATTTTTGAGTAAACACCTTCTAAGGATGTCTTCTAATCCCATTTTGTATAAAAATCCATTAATGAGACTGTATGGTGTACCCTTCATAGCTAAGATTTGTTTTTTCTTGGTATTTAGACCTTCTGGTGCCTGCCTGTTTTCTAAGAACTGAGCTATTTCCTCAAGTTCTTCTAGCACTGCTTCTATGCGAAATAAATGTGCATCCGGTAAGTCATCGTCGACTCCGGTCGGTTTTTTCATTTGTGTCTATTCAGGATAGATGGTCGGGCCTGAAATTTAGCTTTCCTAGTCAGACAACAACTTCGAACTCAAATTCTTGGAAAAGAAGTAGCCATCGACAAATTCTGCCATGATGGAGTGGTTTATTGACAAGATACTTCAGGGATTGATGGTTGGTATAGAATATTAAGGGGTTGTCTAAAAGGTAATGTCGATACTTTTGGAGGGAAAAGACCATACATAGGGCTCCTCTTTCGGTGGTCGAGTAATTTCTTTCAGCCTTATTTAATTTCCGACTGCTGTAGACTATAGGGTAATCCATCCCATCGTCTCCTAGTTGAGTTAGGATTGCTCCTATTGCTATCCCTGATGCATCAATATGTACATGGAATTTGGTCAACCAGTTTGGGAATTTTAGGATGGGGGCTTCGACTAGTTTTCTTTTCAATTTTTTGAAAGAGATGTGGAATTCCTCTGTCCACTGAAACTCTTGATCTTCCTTTAGTAGTTCTTTGAGAGGATAGGTCATATCTGAATAGTATCTTATAAATTTCCTGTAATAGCCTGTATGGCCAAGTAACACCCTGACTTGTTTGGGGTTTATTGGTGGTTTCAGGTCGAGGATAATTTTAATCTTTGCAAATTCGACCTTGATACCTTCTTTACAGACAATATACCCTAATAGTATGCCTATGGGAGTCATAAATATACATTTCTTAATGTTCAGGGAGAGTTGAATCTGTCGAGATCTCTCCAGCATAAGTCTGAGCCATTTGCAGTGATCTTTTAAGGTGGATTATATTGTCCAGTCATCGAAGTATACTGACATGGTCTTATATATATACTCTTGGAATGTTTTGACAACAATTCGATAAAACACTGCAGGTGCATTCTTTAATCCAAAAGGAATAACTCTGTAAGCAAAGGAACCAAATTCACACACAAATGTTGTCTTCTTTTGATCTTCTTTAGCTATTGGTACTTGGTTATAGCCTGAGAATCCATCTGTAAATGAGTAGCATTCATGTCCTGCAACTTCATTCAAGATTTCATCAGCATAAGGGGTTGGGAATGGGTCTGTGAGTGTTACTTTGTTGAGTTCCCTAAAGTTGACACAAATACTTAGCTTTGTCGGATCATGTTTCTTGGCCTATATGACCATTGGACTTGCCCATTCCGACTGGTCAATAGGGTAAATGATCCCTGCTGCTAACATGTTATCAATTTCCTTGTACTTGTGAGCCAGTTTGTAAGGTCATTTATTAACAGGTCGAACATCAGGTTTAGTATCAATTTTCATTTATCTCATTTCTTGGACTAAGACTTTTAGGGCTTTATAGTCCCTAGCAAAGATGTCTTGGAACTCTCTTAGTAAGTTCATGATTTCGGTGGTCTGTTGGGAATTCCAGTAGTCACCAATTTTTGCTAGTTTTGGTCGATCGTTGTTCGAAATGTCGACCTCTTTAGTTTTTACTTTGGCATCTAGCCATTCTAGTGCTTTAGCTTCATTAATCGGTCGACTTCCTTCTTTGAACTGTGAGAATGTGGCAGGGAAGTTGGTTGTAGTCATTCTGCCAATATCTTGTTTGTCGGTTGTTGCTGTTTTCAGGATCGAGTGGATAGGTTTTGTTGTTTTGGCATGGGTGGATTTCCATATGAAGCTCTTTCCTTCTGTGTGTTCATTTTCTAGTTGTAAACGGGTCAACTGTGGTCTTGACTCTATTTGTATATTTTTACAGTTGTTCATCTGTTGATGGTCTTGGGAGGGTTGTTTTTTGGTCAGTTGGAGAAACTGTTTGATTT
>LPNX011001717.1:0-10988 GCA_001517045.1 Pseudotsuga menziesii | reverse complement strand
CGCTGTCGCAAATGCAACGCTTCTTGTTAATACGCGTCGCTTAAGCGACAGCTCTTAATGTCGTTTTTGCGACGCTTCTTGTTAATACGCGTCGCTTAAGCAACGGTTCCTGGCTGGATATTCAATGTTTTTTTTTTTTAAATCAGATCTAGCTATCGAAAATGCGACGATTCTTCTTCATCTCCGTCGCTTAAGCGACATCTCTTAGTGTCGGTTTTGCGACGCCTTGTCTTGATATCCGTCGCTTAAGCGACATCTCTATCTGTCGTTTATGCGATGCTTACTCTTTAGAGCCATGGTTTAAGCGACGGTTATACCTGTCGCTTATCCGACGTTTAGTTAAGTGTCGCTTAACCGACGGGTATTTAAGTGTCGGATAACCGACGCCAAGTTTCCGACGCTTAAGAAAAAATCAAAGTGTCGTACATGCGACAGGAAAGTGTCGAAAATCCGACATGACGGCCGTCGGATTTTTGGTCGAAATGTAGTAGTGAAAACACTCTTAACTTGTTTACGTGCAAGTGTACTTATTGATGATAAACTCGTTACAAAACTCCGGACGCTTGATCATTAATACACCTTCTGGTTGTTATTATTGATTTTTACAGACTCGGGATAGTGGTAAGGTATTTACCACATTTATTATTTATATGACCTAGGTTGATTATCTAAGTGACACTTATTTTTTTCCTAGTGTAATTATTAGCAACTCTTCATAAACTAGCATATTTGTTCTACATATTTATTTTATTTAAAGTACTAACATAATCGTTTTCTCTTAACAGGTTTAAACTTGGGTTAAAGACCAAATCTTGGTTTTTATAATTAACAATTTTACCATGGCATATCCCATATGCCATGGTCCTAGGCTTGGAGCCTAAGGAATCGATGAGCAAGGGTTCTAAGGCTTTAGATCCTATGCCATAAGTGATACATAATACTTATGCCTTGGATTTACCTTAGGGTGGAAAAATTATAACAAGGTTTAAAGGTTACACATTGGGGTTTAAGACTTTGCATGGAAAGGAGAAAATCAATATTGAATCGATTACAAACTATAGAGATGTGGGTTTTTGGAGTTTGATATGGGTAATAAGCTAGCGCCATTAATGCACCTTGGAGTTTGTGGCAACCCAAGCTTAGGGCTTGGCTCACGATGGACTTGGTCATTTCGCTTGATTTGTTTGCTATGGGCTCTACGCAGTGTGGTGAAGGTGACTTCTAGGGCATCAGAGGTATGGTGTCGTTTGGCTTCACTACATTATGGTTTGTCTTTTGCCTGCTATGGATATCATACTTGTCATCCATCGAATCATTTTGTGGTTGCAGGTGACAGGGTTGGCGAGAATATAGTATGGTTCGTAGCGCGACTGCGAGCCATGGACTTACTAGCATTACCATTACGGTAAGCCTACTAATCAAGTCGTTACTCACCACCTCTTGGCTTTAAAACTCATTTTTAACTTGTCGAGGTTGGGGTTTAGGTTATGGGTTTTTGTTGGCCTTCGGGTCTGAGTTTATAATGAAATGGGATGTAATTTAAAGAGGGTTTCTAGCCATAAGGAGAAACTTGATGCATTTAACAGGCTCTGCATGTAATTTGTAAATTCAGGGTTTTTGTTTTAAGAACTAAAAGCCAAGGAAGCACCATTTCTTGCAATGGTGCCATGGCCATTGAATGACTGCGTAAAATCGACTTATGACTTTATAAATCTGTGTATATAAATATATACTGCGTTGTTGTTATTGAACTTGGGTTTTATGTGGCCTTTTCCTTTGTGGATGGTTTGTGTGTATTATGTTAATGTAACTGGACATTGAGTTATGAATACATGCTGCGTTTATGATCCTGGGTTATTATTTATATGCCATTTACCTTTGTTGATTGTAATGGTTACAATGAGGACCACCCTGTTAGCGAGATGGCTTTGGGGCCACACCTTACATGGCATCGGTACTCTCCATCAGGGTTGTGATAGCGTAGAGGATTTAGATTTTACAGTTAGTATTAAATAATGTGTAATGAGGATATGTAAGTAAGTCATGGGTGTAAACCCTAGATGTCTATCGTTGTTGTAGGTTGATTTGTTTACAGGCATAGAATAGTTATTTAATTTACTGCGTGTTTATTTATGGGTTGTGGCCATAACTTAGCATAGTTTTAATAAGGGTCTTATGACCTCTATGTAAAGGGTGTATTTGGTTTTAATAATATAACCAGCGTGTAAAATGATACAGCATGGATTTGTAACAAAGACTAAGACCCTACAGGATTTGACCTTGGGTCGTTCACTGTATTGAGGACTTATAAATAGATTGTTGTGTATTTTTGGGGCTCCGACCTTAGAGGTCCTTAGTTTTGGCAACTCCGCGGTTTTGGGTGTGAAGCTTGTAAGCGGAGTTACAGCACAAAATAGTCTTAAGGGTGTCGGGGTTGGGTCGAATCCCCTCTTTTTGTAAATAACCCATGGTTTAAACTCATGGCTTTTAAGCCCATGGTTTAAGCTTATGGTATTGTAATAGTGCGCTGGTATAAATAGGCACTTATGTAAAGGAGTCAGGTTAGGCCTTTTGAGACTTTGATGTATGATGAATTGATGCGAAGGAAGAAAGACCTATTTTAGGGTTTAAGGATAAGTCCCAGCTGAGTGCGTGGACAACCTCTGCAGCTGAGTGCGCAGAGGGTTTGTAAGAAAGGTGCTGCAGCTGAGTGTGCAGCTTAGGGTTGCTGAGAAGATCTACAGCTGAGTGTGCAGATCAGAACTGTGTGTTTGTAAAGAGTTGAATATAAGCACAGTTTTGTGGACGTAGCCCCTACACTGGGGGTGAACCACGTATATCTTGTGTTGTGGTGGTTCTTGATGTTTTGTTTCTGTTTTATGCATTTGATAAGTAGATAAGTGATAAGATAAGATAACTGTTAGATAGTAACTTCGCTGTGAATTCCCAGTTAAGGGTTAAGCAAGCAACTGTATGTTTATCTAACTGCAAAGCTAATTAAGTAACTGTTAAAGATCTATACTGCATATTTATTCTTTGTTAAGACTAAAGGTATAGTAATATCCCTATTTTGCTTGCAGAAACCTGATTCTGCAGCTCCCCATAGCTGTGTCGGGTGAGACTGCAGCTTGTTCGCGGGTTGTTGCCGAAAGGGCCAACACTGTGGGTCGTTTGTTGGTGCGAAGATAAAAGGTATAAAACCCGGGTCTGCCCATAGCCCAACAAATTGGTTCCATTGTCGGTTCAACAGTATGTGCTCAAGAGGGATTTACGTTGTACATAGAGGGATATGTTTTGGAGGCCCTCAGTAAAAGAAATCGGTGATTGGATCGAAGAGACCTATCTAAAATTTGTTGAACAAGAAAATAAGGATCCTCGTTGTAGCTCAGACGACTTCTTACAAAGGTACGTTTTTGCTGATATTTATGAAATTTTATTTGGTAGTATCCACATAGAATTGCACCAGTGGTTATCCAAGTTGACAGAAATAAAGACAAACTTCAAAGAAGATCAGTCTCCTGCCTGGACCCCCGAAATAATTAATATATTGAAAAGGGTGAACAACGTGGTATCAAGAGCTATTGATTTCTGGACAACGTGAACCCTTGAAGCATTTGTGACAGAGTTCGCCATCGAAACACACACTTCTTTTAGCAAAGCTACATGGCATTTTTTCAAAGGACCAAGGGGTAAGTACTTGAATTCATTCAGTTTGAGAATTAAAATGATTTTGGCTGAAAAAGGAATATTGCTTATTGAATCCGATTGCTAGATTTGTTGTTACTAACCTATGTTTGGAAGTGAAAGTGAATTCGACGAGCAAAGTGGTTTGCTTCAAAGCAGCAAAAGATACAAGAGAAATCTTGGATCCTATACCCTATGCCAGAATACCGATTATACCTCGCTAAGTCTAGACGACCATGACTATGAAGAAACCCCTTCTGTTAGAAACCCTCCTGTAACTCCACAGAGAAGACCTGTTACCCCTAAGAACCCATTGTAGTATGAAATTAACCCTAACCCTAGTAGTCCTGTCGCAGGTCAGTCTACTTCAGTAGGTTCCCCTCCCCCTGTTGTTAGCCCCCCTCCTCCCCCCCCTCGATCCACTATCGCCCATGTGAATGATGATATCAAACTCCCAGTATTTAAAGGAACTGGATCAGAGGATCCAGAGCATTTTTTGTTCTTATGCAAATCTGTGTGGACTGCTACGAGTATTACGGATGAAAATACAAGAAGAGCGCAGCTAATCACCTCTTTCAGAGACCGGGCTTTGACCTGGTTTATGAAGTTTTCTAGTACTCAGAACTATATCTTGGCTGATATTAAAAAAGCCATGATAAAGGAATTCAAGAAACCTAAATCAGAGTCGCAGTGTATAACTGAATTAAAGGAAATTCAGCAGAGGAGAGTGAGTCAGTGTGGGACTTTTATCAGCGGTTCAAGGTTCTATTGGATCAAGTTAGTTTCACTATTGGACCAGAACAACATAAAGAGTGGTTCATTGCAGCCTTATTACCTCATATCAGGACCCCACTTGTGCAACAGAAGGTTGTCGATCAGCAAGAGGCATTCAAAATTGCCATGAATCTTGAAACCGCCCCTGTCAGAGATAATTCTGGCATAGCCCAGATACAGGCGCAGCTGGCAGAAATGGCCTTGGAGCTGCACAACATGAAAAAAGGAAAGCCATTCGTGAAGAGGTTTGGTGTACCCGATGCAAGACAGAAGGTCATGACAAAGAACAGTGCCCTGCACTAAGAAACTACCTAAGCACTGGTGCACCAAACCCATTCAACCCGGTTGTCCTATATTGTGAGATCTGTAGAACAGATGGCCAGCATCGACCTGAAGATTGCTATCTGCTGCAAAGATATGTTCAAGTACCTAAGAATCCCTACTGTAATTTTTGTAATTCAGTGGGACACAATGAAGATGAATGTCGCAGCTTTGACCTCATGAGAGAGCGAACCTATGATGCTTATAGGGTACAAAACGATGCACAAGGAAATAATGGATATGGCTACCGTGGTGGTAACCCAGGTCAAGGTAATTTCAGAGGTTGTGGTGGTATGCCTGGAAGAGGCCAAGTTATTTGCTACAACTGTAATCAGGCAGGCCATCTAGCTAGAGACTGTCAGAACCCAACTACGACATGTCGATATTGCAGAGCAGTCGATCATGTGATTGAGTAATGCCCACAGTTGATATCCAAGATACAAGAAAGGAATAGTGCTCCTACTCAGAATATTTAGATGATTGTTGTAGGGCAAAGATCTGTCCCAGCTATTAATGTTGTTACAAGGAGTGGAGCTATGACGCAAGTGCAGAATACGGAGAAACAATCTGTCGAGGCTTGGGTCTGCAAGACCCCAGAGAAGATTCCAGCCTTTGACGTTGGCAGAGAAAAAGAAACATTTATGGAAGCTAAAAGGGACTTTGCTGATCCAGGAACCTCAGTAGCAACTACGCAACAGTATAAACAGCAGTCGCACTCCCAAGAAGCTTCGTCGGATCAAGTAAGTACACTAACATCATTCTTACAAAGTTGTATGAAGCTGTTAAGAAATAAAAATGCTTTGAATGAGTTACAGAAAGTTCTTCAGTCTTGTGAATCCTAGCGAAGCTATGATAAAGGGAAAAATGTTAATAGAGTTAGAAGGAATGGAAGAGAAATGAGGTTGCATGCTCAAATAGGAGAGTATGATATGACTGATATCATTTTAGACCTGGGATCAGAAGTGGATGTCCTAACTAAGAAGACATGGGAACAAATGGGAAAACCTAAGCTTGAGTGGTCCCCTATACAGTTGAGATTAGCCAATCAGCAGAAGATTGTGCCCTTGGGAAGATTCCCGAGTGTACCAGTAGATATTGATGGAGTCAGCACCCTAGCAGATTTTGAAGTCATTGAGATAATTGATGATAGTAACCCCTATACAGCCTTGCTAGGAATTGAATGGGCAATAGACAATGATGCAGTAATCAACCTTAAGAAGAGACAGATGACTTTCGAAGGAAAAGGCCTGAGAGTCATAGTACCATTGGACCCTTCTCAAGGAGAAAGGTATAGAGAGCCAGTCAGAGATGAAGATCATGATATTTTAGATCATATTTACAACATCACAGCCAAAGAAGAAGACTATGTTAACCCTACTACTGAAGGTATCATGGAGTGGTAGTATGATAGTTCTTGCATGACTGATTCATATGACGACATAGAGAACTGGCAGAATAGACTGTATGAGCTACATGGACATCGATGTGCAAGAATCACCAAGTCTCTTAGATGGCTTAGCCCACAGACAAGAGCCTTACCTATTTTTGATGGCTTGACAGACCCAACAGATTTTACTGTGCAATTTTCAGAGCAGGTACCAAATTCACAGAAAATGGAGACTCTAGATTCAGTGTTTAGAGCCACAGCTACCAGATGGTGGAATGGTCATAAGAATTTTATTCATAGTTGGGAATCTTGTCAAAATTTTCTTCACCTGAGATTCATAGATCAACCTCAGGAGGTGCGCAGTACATTTGATGGTAAGACTAGCCCTCAGGAACACTTGGAGCAATGTTATGAAGCATGGAAACATGTACCTTCTGAAGAATGGGTACATAGGTTTGTACACATCCTGGAACCTGTCACAAAGAATTGGTATGCAGAGGTGGAGCTTCGCCATGGTACTGTAAGTTGGGATAGTCTTGTTGATAGTTTTGTTTTTACATTTTCTATTAATGAGGTTTGCCCTGCTTTGGACGCAGCTGTTAGGCTGATCAATACTAAGGTGTTTGATGATAAAGAAATAGTTGAGTACCAACCTGATTGGAAGGAACAAGAAGCCAATGCAGTAGAATACTATAACCTCACAATTGACGAGGATGATGACCCGCGCAGCACCAATATTCCTGAGATAGAAGGACACTGCGAAGAAATACTGTCGGGGGTCGAAGCTCGAAGCTCTGTCGAAACTAGTGCCATGATGTGTCGAAGGTATGTACTATGTCAAAAGTCCTTATTTGTGGTACAGCAAAAGTTACTAGCTGTACCGAAGAGGAAAGGTGTGTCGAACCTCAAAATGTGACCGTTGAAAAAAATCAGAATTGGCGGCACCGGTACGTTAACTGCATTAACTTCCTGTAATGATGAGATTTTAAGGAATATCGCGCCATTTGGACAAGATCAACAGCTGCTCTGTCAGATTTGGTGTCTTCAATGCATAGTTATGACACATTTGGTCGATGGATTCTATAAGAAGACACCCAGGCTTGAGAAATTTGCATTACGCATTTTCTTGAATTTTACAGTTCAGTCCATGTCATCTAATCGCGAAGTCCAGGAATTGTTGAGCGAATTCAGAGGGAGGGTTCTGCAGAACCTTATGAGAAATCCACCTGCATCTGCACCTTGTGAAGAGACTACCATAGCACTGAGTCAGCCAATCCAGAAATGATCAACCAGGAAGAAGTTTAGGGCAGAATTTTGTTCTAAGCGGAACGAAGAAAGGAACCAGCCATCAAGAAAGACACCAGAGGATCCCGTGATGAATCCTCCTGGAGAATTCGAAGACCTTGGAGACGATGAGAATGTTGCACCGCAGCATCCACCATATCTTTCTCCTGTGCGACTAGGAGTTCATCCACCTTGGCGGACAGCCAAGTTCATGTTACGCACCCCATCACTGCCACAGGGTGTGGAGCTGGTTGGAACAATGACAGGGAAAATAGAGCGGTTGAAGTACGCAGACCATGACACAAATGATCGTGGGAAATTTCCACAGTTCACAGCTGGGAAATACTTGCACTCTGTCTATTATCCAAAGACTGGAGCGACACTGCTAGAAGTGAAACAGTGGGCTGTTGGCTTGGAAAAAGCAGGCTTGTTGAAAATGCTGAGCGTTCCCCACTTTGGTCGCAGCACCCCGGTTACCATAGTGGTCAAACAACTATTGGCCTTGGTGCATAATGGGCACCTATGGATAGGAGACCAACGAATCCCTATTAATGGAGAACTAATCCATAATATTACAGGCTTGCCGAAGGAGGGGCCTGATCCTGGCATCGAGTTCGTAGGAAATCATGAAGACACGAAGCTAGCACAGAGCATGAAGGAATGCTTTGGGATGATGAAAGGAAAGTGAGGGTATCAAACCTCGACAATCCAGCACCAGAACATTCCCTTCACTGCAGAACTGTTAGCATGCAAGCTAATGCAGAAGTGTAGACTGAATGAAGTATCTGCATCGATTATCAGTATTGTCGTGAACTGTGTCGAAGGCTACAGTTACAATTGGGTAGCTTACATTGCCAAGGATTTCCTCGAAGATGCCCGCGACACACAGGAGAAAGGTAGACCCTTTCACTACTCATGGTTGTTAGTGCTTATTGCACTGGTAGGATGGAAAGAACCTACCGAGGCATAGTTTGTTGATGTGCCTCCGCACTGTACCTGGCGCAGCAAGATACGCATCTCTGTGGGTGTCACGGGATAAAACCTTCCAGCAGATGACGAACTACGTGTTTGCCTTTTATTTGATGAATATTTCCTATGAGATCCTGAAGACACCATGGCTCATTCATGAGCTATTTTTTCAGTATGCGGGAGTGGCCAACTTTAAGGCTGACATGCACAATATCTTCATCCAGGCCCGTGCAGATAAAAAACATGCATGTTGGAAGTTTCCATACGTGGTGACCCAGGAGGACATCGCCGCAGTAGTCCAGCAGTGGCTGGCTGAGTGGATGAAGGACGCAGGGACAAAGCCCAGCATACCAGTCCCCCCAGTGACATATGTGGGTGCAGGTCCTAGTCAGACGCAGCAGCAAGACCCACTAGAATAAAGTGAAGAACAAAGTGAGTCCCAGCAGAGCAGATATGACCAGGGTAGCGATGACGGAGGTGATGAAGAAGCAGAAGAATCGGTCAAGACAATCTTCGACCCTAATCGGCCAGATAAGCGCAAGTCGCCAGAGGCAGAGAAAGTGACTAAACCTCAGTCCATAAAGAAAATGAAGGCATCAAAAGGGAAGAATATTGATGAAGAACCCACTCTGACGGCTGAAGAGCTTGACCAGGCCCTGATGAAGTCCACAGAAGTCTTAACCAACAAATGGAAAGAGTTTGCAGCTACGCATCTTGATGCACTCACTGGCGTAGCACAGAGAATTACAGAACTGAAGGACTTAGCAGAAAGATCAGCGACTGGCACTACAGCAAGTAGTTCCCTAGCAAGCGTGCCGCCAGACACAAGACAATGGCCAACCAGAGATAACAGAGAACAAGTGCCAAGTGCAGCCATCATCATAATTGACGCAGCATCTCGCTCACAGATGAGCATGACAATTGGAATAGACTACACCAAGATGTCTATGTCGGAGTTGCACCTTTGTCAATTGGCGATCCTAAGGGAGATTCAAGCACGAGACAACTACTCCCATATGCAGTTAGAAAATGCCATGAAGCAGAGTGAGAGCTTCGCAGCGCAGTTGGAGGAAGCAGAACAGAAGAAGAGGGAAGCAGAAAGAAAGCAGGATGAACTGGCACGGGTAGTGGATGAGGCGTGTCAGAATATCCCTGACTTCAACATGCAGGATAAAGAAGCACTAGAGCGGAAGATAGTCAAGTTGAAAGACTATGCACAGCAGTCGTGGAGCCATCTAGAGAAGATGAAAGCAGAGCACGAGCATCAGATTGCGGAGCTTCAACTTCGCATCGCTCCGGAGAGTCCACCAGAGGTCAGGGAACAGCGCCGCGGAGATATTCAGGCCTCAGTAACAAATATCTCAGATCTTGCAAGCAGCGCAGGAAAATTGCTAGATGAAAGCATCAAGGCCTGGGCAAACCTGCAGGACCATCCAGAAGTAGAAAAGCTGCAAGAAACCATCAAGCAGCGACAGACAGAGCTGGATGCAGTGAAAGCGGAAATTAAGACTCTTCCTCCTATGCAAAAGATGCTCAAAGTAAAGAAAAGCAATGAAATCTAGCAGGAAATTGAGTCATGCAGAATGAAAGCAACACTGTTGGAAAATTCTGTGCAGCCCCTAATCAACGAAGCCTTGCAGTTGAGCACTGCTGCGGACAACCAGCTCAAAGTTCTAAAAGAGTATGATGCATTTGCACAGGAAAAAGCTAGCGAAGCATCAGCAGCAGCATTGCAGGAGTTGTGGAGAAGGAGCAAGCAGTCGACGACATCATGTGCAGCAGTCGATGACATCATGCACAGCCTCAACAAGCAATTCACTATCTTCGCCAACAAGATCCTCCCACCAGAGAAGCGGTAGAGTGTCCCGGGACGGGACACTAGTGAGTCTTAGGGTCCTGTTGGGGCTCCGACCTTAAAGGTCCTTAGTTTTGGAAACTCCACGGTTTTGGGTGTGAAGCTTGTAAGCGGAGTTGCGGCACAAAATAGTCTTAGGGGTGTCGGGGTTGGGTCGAAGCCCTTCTTTTTGTAAATAACCCATGGTTTAAACTCATGGTTTTTAAGCCCATGGTTTAAGCTTATGGTATTGTAATAGTGCGCTGGTATAAATAGGCACTTATGTAAAGGAGTCAGGTTAGGCCTTTTGAGAATTTGATGTATGATATTGAATTGATGCGAAGGAAGAAAGACCTGTTTTAGGGTTTAAGGATAAGTCCCAGCTGAGTGCGTGGATGACCTCTGCAGCTGAGTGCGCAGAGAGTTTATAAGAAAGGTGCTACAGCTGAGTACGCAGCTTAGGGTTGCTGAGAAGATCTGTAGCTGAGTGCGCAGATCAGAACTGTGTGTTTGTAAAGAGTTGAATATAAGCACAGTTCTGTGGACATATCCCCTACATTGGGGGTGAACCACATATATCTTGTGTTGTTGTGGTTCTTAATGTTTTGTTTCTATTTTATGCATTTGATAAGTAGATAATGTTAGAATAATCAACCCATAGTATTTACCCACTTAGACATTATTTCATTTATTTTGTCTTATTTGCCTAGTCCATGAGTCCCACCATGTGCAAGT
>LPNX011001695.1:0-32858 GCA_001517045.1 Pseudotsuga menziesii | reverse complement strand
GAGACAGTGGACTAGATAACTGAAAAGAAGATAGAGACAAACTAAAAGAATTAGATCCCCAAGATTGGGCATAGTTTACCTCAACTAAGTATACAAGGTAAAGTTGGAGAAGCAAATTCGTCTATAATCGAGTAAAGACATTAACTGAAATGTACAGAAGCTTCCTAGCTAGGCCGTTTGATGTCATTCTCCTACGCTTCACCAGCTTAAATATTTAATACACATTTAAATCCTATGTTTGATACAAAACAGGAAAATTACAAATTTGTATGAGTTTTAGAACCTACTCAAGAAGTTTGACTACAACATAAGAGCATATTGAAATCACCAACCCTCAGTCAGCTCAGTATGTTATAAGACTGCAGTTTAAGAAATCCCAACAGTGATGACCATTGCATTGATCATCCTTAGCTAGCACGAACTGTCTGATATCTATGATTATGGGGCAAATTTGAGGGGAGATTCCAAATAGATATCCCATCAGCTATGGGGCAAGTTCTCTAAAACAAAATTTTCATTGCCCCATGAAAGGATAGATGTTGATCTAAGCCCAAAGAAGCTTGTAAGTTTTAACCCACCATGTGTGTAGATTGAAGACATTGCAACACATGAAGAGTTATTTTATCGTATAAATGTGTCAGCTTTCTGATGTATTTCCAAAAGTCAGCCAGGTCTTCACAGACAACTGCCTGGAAGAAGGAACCTGAAATCGTCAGCATTCTTTACCAAATAAGATGGGAGATGGACCACAGAAAATGTACGGGGTATAGAACCCATCTTTTTGAGTATTTCATGAAAGGAATACTCCTCTGGTAACATGTCATAGAAAAAGGTGTTGGGCATTGGCCAAATTTTGTTGGAGGGAGAGTGAGTTGATACCCTAAACTATCCATCAACAATGCTGCAAATAATTTTCTATACAATAGGCTACAAAATCCTCACTATCTCATGAATATTCAATGAAGTAAAATAAGTTTCAAGTTTTTTATTATAAAATACCTAGATTAGGAAGCAACTCGAAACTAACCCAGTAATTTCCAAATTGCAGCGACAACAAAGATTTTCCAGAAGTTATTTTGTGCTTATTTGAATACTTTGGCTGTCAAAATATAAGAAAAGTATCAGCTAGAAGATTAAAGGTGGGAAAGGATGCAACTGCAATGCAATGCAATAGCAGTGACCCTCACCTCACATAGAGAGTGAGAGGGCAATTCAGGGGAAGAAAAGTTCAGATTTTAAACTATATTATGAACACAGTCTTTTCATATTTTCCATACCAGTGTAAATCCATGCTAAATAAGATTTCTTCTACATAAAGAGCTTGTTTTTTTAATTCCAAATCAAAATTATTTAAGCAAACATAGATTACTCACCGATTTGAGGAATTCTGTTATCCTCAGTGTGACCTATGCAAACCGTCCTCCGCCTCTACAAACCCTCCTCAACCCCTCCTCTGCCACCCTCTCCTCTACGAGCTCTGTCCCCTATGGCCCTATCCTCTTCGGCCCTCACCTATTGTTCACGAGATGAAGAATGACCTATTGACCGCTGTATTGAGTTGTGTATTTTTTTCCCTTGTCCATGGCGTTGCTATGTTTAAGCCAAATAAACATTTTTTAATGCAACCCTATCAAACCCAATAGATAACAATGAGGGTTGAGCCAAATATAGTAATGGGGCTTCTCTTCCTTCCACAAATCGACTTGGTGAACCCATATAAAGGTATACATTGTTGCTATCTCAGTATACAAGAAAAAAGCAGATGGTTTGGTCGCCCAAGCATGCAAAGATAACGTAGATGGTTGTGGTTCTAGGTAGATGCCCACAGATTATTGATAGAGAATACAGATGGGTATGGAGACAGGGTTGCATGAATGACAGGAGAAACCCTTGATTTTCCTCTTTTCCACAACAAAAATCCCAAATCGATTTTCTATTTCTGGTTTAAAACATAAACTCATGCCGTAATCGATTTTCTATTTTGCTTAACCGACGGATTTGAGAATATTCGTCGCTTAACCGACACAATATTTTGGTGGATTGCAAACTTTAGTCTAGATTTATTTCTCTCATTTTCTCAATTCGACAAACACGCCGTCGGTTAAGAGACGGTTATGAGAATAGTCATTGCTTAAGCGACGCCTGTGGCCACATTTACAACAAAAAAAAAATGTATCCTTGTGATTTTTGGTAAGTTTAAAAAGAGAAATCCACGCGCCGTCGGATTAGAATATTTACAAATGCATACTAATGCATACTAAAGAAACACACTTTTACCTAACAGATATATTACACAAGTTGATCTTAACTAACTCCTAAGTGTCTAAATATCCTAACATCCCCCCTTAAGAACAACTTGGGATAGGATTGAAGGATCTACAAAAGTGACACTATTAGGAGAAGGAATGAGGCATTAGAGCCTATTTACTACCTATATGAATCATTCTCATGATGAAACTTCTACATTTTTTGATCATTTGGGTGAGTTAGTTCATTCTCCTACATCCTACCATTCCATGTTTTGCATCATTAGTCTCAATGAAGCATGGGTGAAAGGGTTATTTTTTATGGTGCCACATGACGAGTATGGAACTCCTAGATCTACTTTTAATGATGACATGGTTGGAGAAAACTCTTATTCACATTTGAAGAAGCGTCGTTTGTTACTGTATGACGATGCACATCTACATGGATGCACCTATGATATGCATTGGAGTCACTTGAAGACTCATGGTTTTTCTTGCTCAACACTTGGTTCATTTGATGTTGGAGGAACTTCATCCAACATTGGGGTGAATAGATTTATGATTGGAGAAAGTTTTTGTTTCCAGCCACATACTTTGTTATATATTTATGATTATCTCATTCACGGATGTATTGATAAGACTTCTTTGGGCCACTTGAAGTCTTCATGTTTTATTTTCTCCTTATTTGGTTCAGATTTTGATGGAGGTTCTTCATTCACTTCTTGGATGAAAGAGCACATGGCTGATTATTATTTTGATGCATATTACATTGTTTGGGAGCAACATTATAGGACATGGGATCCTCACCTATGTCATTGGATCAGATTTGATTGATCACTTGAAGCTAGTATGCACTTGGCAAATGGTGGTCTACTTACTTGGAGGTATAAGCACTTTCATGATTTTTTGATGAGGCACCTCCTTGATGTACATTTTTATTATGTTATTATGTGCTTTGATGATATATATTATGTACTCATGATGTTTGGAAGAATACATACAAAAAAATTGGATCCCGAAATTTTCTTCCCTAATAGTATGGGTTGGAGAGCACTCTTAATTGTTGGAGAGCACTACAAACAATGGGACTCTGGGGTAGTTTTTAGTCCCATTGATTTCCATTTTTTTGGGAAACAAGCAGTATGGGATATGGATTCCCCACTTAATAATGTGATTTTCATCGGAGTAGTGCAGCAGTAAGCATGGCGGTTCCTCTTGAAAATCTTCATGGAATCTCAAAGACTCAAAGTTGGGAAACTCACATTAGAGGAAATTTCAACTCAAAATGGGCCTTTTAACTTTTATTCAAATTCCATGTCATGATGTGTTGGCCAATGAAATTGCTTTAAATTTGAAATACCGTATAGGTCTTAAACACTTTTTTAATATAAATTTGGGGATAGGTATCATAAAAAAAACTACTTTTTTTGTTTGTATTTTTGACATATCTCCCTGTGTTTTTACTCAAATTTCGATTGGGAGAGCTCTTTGGATGCGAAATTAAATTCTGCATCCAATGAGTACCCACTCGGCATACTTTTGATGGACCCCGCTACCCCAAAAACAAGAAATACCTGAAAAAATGGAATGATGATGGATGAGTACCCACTCGGCATACTTTTGATGGACCCCGCTACCCCAAAAACAAAAAATACCTGAAAAAATGGAATGATGATGTCATCATTCCATTTTTTCAGGTAGTTCTTGTTTTTGGGGTAGCGGGGTCCGTCAAAAGTATGCTGGGTGGGTACTTGTTGGATGCGAAATTTAATTCTGCATCCAACGAGCTCTCCCAATCAAAATTTGAGTAAAAACACAGGGAGATATGTCAAAAATACAAACACAAAGTAGTTTTTTTCTTTTCTTCCTCCAAAATTAATAAATATTATTTTATTATTTTAACTATTATTTTATTAGTTCATTTTAGGAGGCCCATTTTGAGTTGAAATTTCCTCTAATGGTGGCAACTTCAAAGAATCATACATAAAGAAAGTTCTTTAATACCCATGTTTGAAATTGCTTGAGGACAAGAAATATTGGGAAAGGAGGCTTTTTCATGTCCCAAATTTTTCATTGGGTCACAATGGCCTATTGCCTCCTTTCACACACCTATGTCACGTGGCTTAAATCTTCAAGCCACTCAGTGTGTCCTTGGGGGCAAGTCTCGAGTCAAGGCTGTCACCTTGTTCTTGACTCCTCCGTTTAGGCTCAACTCCTAACGAAGCCAAGGGGGGTAGACCCTATTAAGTTACTAAGGAAAAATTATTTAGTATGATGATGGTATTAAAGAGTATGTTTTTTAGGACTTTTGACTTAACAATTGTAAACAACAAATAACCAGATATAATGATCACAAGTAAGCACGAAATGACACACAATCACATAAAGATTGAAAGAAATAAACAGTTGACCAATGCAAAAAATGAAGTCAAAAATATTTTAAGAGTGCTTGCAAGTGCTGAAATAATTGTTGTGCAATTGTATCTTGGTTAATTTTAAATTAATGTGAATATGAGTAATTTAACTTAGGCGAGGGGACTCCAGATATACCCAGGGGTTACTTGAAGTATGTCCAAAACTAAACCGTCATGGCTACCCGCAAGGAATATGTGGGCTGAATGGAGTCTCTGAGGCTGTTGTTCATAATGCACTCGAAGGTGTAACAGAGATCGGCGCCCCGAGGTCACTTTTCAGGAGTTCCCTCTTCTTTTGGGTATTTTGCCACCGTAATGGTTAGATCAAGGCGTTGGGTTTTAGCCTAATGGTTTTTCAATTTGGGAGAATGAATCCTAATTATTCTAGTCACTCGAGTGCTTTTGATGCAGCTCGACTGATCGGACAAACCGCAGCCAAGTACAGAGCATACACACTGGAGTCTTCATTATTTTTAGTTAATTTTAAGATAGGTGTTCTTGTTAAAAGAAAACCATCTAGGAACCTCTTTCGATCCAAGTGGATCTCAATCGGGGAATCAAGGAGGGGTTAAATTTATTATAGCTAGCAAAACAATTGATGAAAATAAATTAAAGATAAACCATGTCGGTTTTCTAATTAGTCCTACCACGCATCTCTTTCCCCTTGCAGGTCAATCGAGAAGTCATGGGGTTAGTAGTATGATTACTTTTGAAATTAAAATATGGAATAATGAAAAGTGTTATCAAAGTATACAATCCTACATAACAAGACTAAGCTAAAGCAAAAAATTGGGAAAAAAAAAGGCGAAATGGACGCGGATCCCCCTTGGGGGGATGGGGAGTGGGCTTGAAAGAGCCTACTCAAAATGATTATTTTTATTATTACTGGTTACAATATCAGCAAACTAAATTATGCACTTTGGTCCTTGTTATCTAGGATCCAAAGGCTTACAACAAGCTTGTAACAAGCTAAACTAAAATCACAGCGGTGGGGGAAGCCTCTGGGAAGCTCTGGTTCGCCCAAGAGTCAAAAAATGGGCAGAGTCTCCTTCTCTTTTTTGCTAGATCTGCTAAAAAATAGGAAGCAATTAAAATCAATTGTGCCTAAAAACACTTTAAAAGTGTTTTGGGTTACCAAGCTAGTTACCGAAAAAAAACTAAGTAAAAAATTGTTAAAATGGGCTAATCTAGTTTTACAAAAAGGAACCAAGGAAAGCAAGCTTTCCTTGGGATATTGGCTTGCTATTTGGGCAGCCAATGAGATATGCAATTTTCTTGTAGAATTTAAATCTTCAAAGAACGAAAAATAAAACTACCTTATGAGCAAACTTTGGATCTATGATTTAGCTACTTGCAAAAAAGGAAATTCCTACACCTAGATCTATCTTTATGAAATGATATTCTTTATAAAATTACAGATCTAAGCAGCAAGACTCTAATGAACTAGATCTAACAATATATATTAAATTCTTAGAACTAGATCTGATCATAAGAGGAAGAAACAGGTAACCGAAAGATTGATTTTTTAAAGAAAGGAGAAAAAGAGGAGATAAGGTCGGTTCGTTGCGTGAATGAAACAAGCTGAAAGGAGGCCCTTTTGTGGAGCACTAAGGGACAGAGTCTTGAGCTTATTGGATAAGGAATGGCGTCAATCTTGATCCACACCTTCATCCAATCAAGAACCTGCAACTAAATAACACAAAGCCTACACAACACCTCGTGAGATCTGAATATAGATGTATAAAGCAACAAGAATGAAATATCATGCAAAAATAGCAGCATGACGCTGGGAATCCACACAAACACATGCATTGCACGGTATAGCCTCCAAAGCTTCTTGATTCACAATAAAAAATATAGCAATATTACAATGGCAACAACTCCTCAATCCAACTCTAACTAGCTTGGAAGAGGCAGCCTGAGCTTTATTTATACAAAAAGGAGATCCAACCTAGGGGGTGTAAATCCCAAGGAGATAGACCACTGTAGCTAAAGGAGAGTCCATCAATGCATGATCTGTGTCTAGTTGAGCCAAATCTGAGTCTCACTGAGTGCAACTGTCAACCAGGGGATTGATCTGAATGCAACCTCAACCTGTTAACTAAAGCATCCACCAAAACTCATCCAAATGAGCCCAAACGTGTGGAGGAGAGAGGGAGGACGAAATTCCCCATAAAGGATGCTAAATTTCAACTCTGGATCTGTCCAAATCACCTCCTTCAGTCAAGGATTTGTCAGATCCAATCAATTTGGTTCAGATCTGATTGATTTCAATCAAATCAGTTGAGAATCCACTGATCTAGGATTTTGGATTTTCTCCATTATTCATCAATTTATTAATTAAAATAATCAATAATTGATTTTTTGGGGCTTTCTGACCTGAGTGATGGAAAATCACTCAAAACTAGGAAATAGCGAGTCCATGGGTTTACATGGTGATCTTAGCTTGAAAATGAGCACCTACATGACTGAAACTGATTATTTGGCCCACTTTTATTACAAAATCAATTTTTCCAATTAAACTATTAAAAATTTGCCTAAGTTTAAGAAAAATTAAATTTTAATAAAAAACACTGAAAAAATTAAAAAAATAAAAAAGTTGAAAAAACCTAGGGGGACTTAGACATGTTCATATGACTCGACCATGATGCCTAGCATGTTTATACATTGACACATAGACTCTAATAACCTCGATAGGCCTAAATGCCAAGCTGACCACTCAAACTTTGGAGGTATGGAGTGAAAAACTCAGAAATTATCAGTCGTTTATTCAACAACCAATAATAACCAAGGGAAAAAACACCCTGGGTTGATTGGATTAACAAATAAAGTCTAAGAGACCGAGTCTTTTACAGATACTATCATGCTAGCACATTTATTATAATCCCCCCATGGGGTATGAACATGTGATATAGTACAACAAAGCTTCCCAGAAGTAATACTGAAGGTCTTCTGAAGTCCAAACAAGTTATCCTTGTTCGGTTCACCAGGCTCACTTGATAAAAAACCACTAAGTACAACTTAGGTGGTAACATTCTAGCTCCAACTACGGGACGTGTGCTCGATCTGGTCATAGGGCAAGGAGAGGATACGAGAACACCAGAATCTCTGGTTTATACACCCCGTAAAAACATCTCAACTTGACAAGAAAACCTCAGTAGCACAAGCTTTACATAAAAAACAAATGAACCATTAAGATGATTTATTTAAACCAAATAAATGTAACTAACTAATGAAAAAAAATGTTTTATTATAGCTAAAACAAAAATCCAGAAAGTAAATGATCTTTTTCAAGGATCTTATTTTCCTACTCTAAGCATGATATAAACAGGGTTAAGTGTAATCAGAAATCCAATGTAACCACCTAAGCATTTTATTAACATAAAAAAAAATTTCCTTGTCTTTGGTTACCAGCCAAAGTAAGGATACTTTATTTAGAAAATGCAAACCTGCGTGATTATTCAAAAGGGGCGGGATGGATGGGAAATCATAGGCATGCATAATGTCATCAAACTTCATCCCAAACTAGTAATTGCTTGCACAGGCTGCTTCTATCCATGACTGGACAGGGTTGATATGCAAATCAGAGTGATGAGGCAGACTGACTACACCATCATACTGATCATCGAGGCTTACCGGATGATAATTCCCTGTATAAGCCCCAAGTGGCTCCAAATCATGAGGAGACTCTATATGTGAAGATGATAGTTGAGACTGATATTCTACTAACTGCATCAGATCTGTCTTTTCACAACATTGCTTCTCCATGTCTTCATTATTGATACCTTTGTGCGGCTCTGCATGATATGACTCTGAATGATCATATAAGAGTTTTGAATGCTCCTCTTCCATTCTAGGATTTTCCCAGGTCTCCAGATCCATGCTCTCTCCTTCAGATATGCCATAGATAGAAAAATTAAAAAAACCATCAAAAGTTTTTGGTTCATTATTTTCCTCTTTATTCATGTCACAGACTGGATTTTCCATGAATGTCCAGGACTCCTCATCAACAACTTTGTCGAAGATAAGAGAGTCTTCGTCACTTGTATCATGCTCCAAGTTATACTTGTCCTCATTTTCATACTCAACTTCTTTAGATAAAAGGTCACAAGGCAATAAACCTTCCAGACTGTCATCATTATATGGAGAACACGTAGGATTCCCATCATGTACATTACAGTTTTCATCATAAGTTTCACTATAAGATTCTGCAATGGTTTCATCCTTAGGCTTGCACTGTTTAGCTGGTGACAAAGGGTAGGACTGGCCTACCATGTATATATGATCAGGCTCGCTTGAATTTGTTTCCTGACTACTGAACTCAGGAAGTCCATGTTTCATGACTTGATTTGCAACATAACAAGTGATTTATTGGTGGAATTTTTCACAGGGTCTACACCATGGAATTACTTCTTCTACCATGTTAGCTGAGTCTAACCAGTTTGGAATCCTAGGCTCCTGCTGAGGAAATTTATTTTGATACATCTGATTTTGCTTGGGCTGAAAGTTCCTAGGTCCATTATTCTTTTCCATTGTGATCAATCTATTATGAATGTGTTTCAAGTGTGCAGAATGATTGACCATTAGTTGGTTTTGACTAGTAACCAAGTTTTTTATCATGTATGTCACCTTTTCCATGGGATCTTTAGAAGTTCCATTTTCTTTTGATTCAAGGGCTTTACCCTTGGTCTCTTTGTTGCAGGAATTGTTTCCCCTAGTGTGACCTAGAATGTTGGACTTGCCTGAAGACTGCATATTCTTTTATATTTTCTCAGCCAATTCCTGAGCAGTTTTTAGATTGGTCGACTCTTTGTCTCTTAACTGGTACCTCAAATCACCAGTGAAAGCTTCAATGTAAGATATGAGGATGGAGGCATCCTTTGGCTTGATTACGTTAGGGAGGTCTTCAACACATGCTTGAACTTAGTGTTAAATTCATCCATGGTTTCATTCTCCATCTTCTTAATGTTATGAAGGGCAGCAAGCAAATGTCTTGGTTCTTTCTTTTCTCCCCATTTCTTCTTAAAACCCTCTAGGAATTCACTAAGAGTTTTATATGAATCATCATCTAAGTCGAAGTACCATTCTTCATCATCATCTTCTAAGGATAAAGAAAAGAGCTTCATTTTGACATCATCATGGTCATGGGCATCATCATTGCAATAACTGACCAGGTGCTTTCCAAACTTTCGAAGGTGAGACTTGGCAGTGATGGCATTATTGCCCTGAAATATGGGGAGCTTCTAGATAGCATCTTTTGGAATGGCATGGGGAGCACCTGCTATTTGAGAAAAGTCAAGGGGTTTGAATAATTCTGTCATTTCTTGAGATTGGTGAACATGACTCTCTATAAATATGTGATGGATATCTGAGAGGGATTGATCTCCTAAATCTTCAAGGTTTCTACGAGAAGTCTACCTATTCAATCTTTCCCTAATAAACCTTTTAGGATCAGGGAGATGATTGAATAATTGATTGCGGTTTCTTCGGGTAGAAATTCTTGGAGGGATGTTAGACAATGGAGTCGCCAGATGGATCGAGTTTTAATTTTTATGTTTTTTAAAGACAAGATCAATCAAATTATTTTTTATCTTTTTAGTAGTTTAGAAAAAAGTTAAGCTAAGTCGTACCCAAGAATAAAAAGATTTATCCCCGACAACGACGCCAAAAAGTGTTGCCGCCTTTCGCACACCTGTGTCACGTGGCAGAAATCTTCAAGCCACTCGGTGTGTCCTTGGGGGCAAGTTTCGAGTCAAGGCTGTCACCTTGTTCTTGACTCCTTCGTTTAGGCTCAACTCCTAACGAAACCAAGGGGGGTAGACCCTATTAAGTTACTAAGGAAAAATTATTTAGTATGATGATGATATTAAAGAGTATGTTTTTTAGGAGTTTTTGACTTAACAATTGTAAACAACAAATAACCAGATAAGATGATCACATGTAAGCACGAAATGACACACAATCACATAAAGATTGAAAGAAATAAACAGTTGACCAGTGCAAAAAATGGAGTCGAAAATATTTTAAGAGTGCTTGCAAGTGCTGAAATAAATGTTGTGCAATTGTATCTTGGTTAATTTTAAATTAATGTGAAGATGAGTAATTTAACTTAGGCGAGGGGACTCCAGATATACCTAGGGGGTACTTGAAGTATGTCCAAAACTAAACCGTCATGGCTACCCGCAAGGAATATGTGGGCTGAATGGAGTCTATGAGGTTGTTGTTCATAATGCACCTGAAGGTGTAACAGAGATCGATGCCCCGAGGTCACTTTTTAGGAGTTCCCGCTTCCTTTGGGTATTTTGCCACCGTAATGGTTAGATCGAGGCGTTGGATTTTTTCCTGATGGTTTTTCAATTTGGGAGAGTGAATCCTAATTATTCTAGTCACTCAAGTGCTTTTAATGCAGCTTGACTGATCAGACAAACCGCAGCCAAGTACAGAGCATACACACTGGAGTCTTCGTTATTTTTAGTTAATTTTAAAATAGGTGTTCTTGTTAAAAGAAAATCGTCCAGGAACCTCTTTCAATCCAAGTGGATCTCAATCGGGGAATCAAGGAGGGGTTAATTTTATTATAGCTAACGAAACCATTCACTACTACATTTCGACCAAAAATCCGACGGCCGTATTGTCATATTTTCAACACTTCCCTGTCGCATGTACGACACTATGATTTTTTTTAAGCATCGGTGGATTTCCGTCGGTTATCCGACATATTTCTAATCCGTCGGTTAAGCGACACCTCAGTTTACCATCGGTTAAATGTAAATCATCGATTATCCGACATCTAATTCATAATAAAATTTAAACGTAAGCGTCGGTTAAACGACAGAATGGCCGTCGAAGAAAGCGACTGTATTGAAATGTAAGCGTCGGTTAAGTGACGGCGATAAAGATTAAGCATCGGTGAAGCGACATGGAGAACCGTCGGTTAAGCGACGAAGATAAAGATTAACCGACATCGAGAACCGTCGGTTAAGCGACAGTAGTGAATTTTTTTTTTTTTTAAATACCTGCAAATTGGATCAAAAAATATTTGGATGTGAGCATTACAAGCGGAACTGCAAATTGAAAGCTGCTTGTTGTAACCAACTTTTCACATGTATATTCTGCCATGATAAAGTCAGTGACCACTCAATGAACAGGTTCGTTATTCTCCATATAGCATTCAGATGTTCTAGTTTGTATTGAACCTTTGATGATTATTGCTTTCCTTTGCATCCTAGTTTCTAATATTTCATTAATCGCAAGAAAGCAACAAAAGAGATGATGTGCATGAAATGCTTGCAGATCCAGCCTGTTGCATCAAATTGTGTAACTCCTTCCTGCAAAGGATTTTCTATAGCACAGTATTTCTGCAATATTTGCAAGTTTTTTGATGATGAAAGGTAATATACAGAGTATGGCTTGTCGAGTCCTTTTTTCTGTTACTGTCTCTAATTTTTCCTTTTAGTACCTTGCACCTGCTCACTGGCCCTTTCCAAACTTTGTTAATTGTTATCTCTATTAGAGTGTATGTAGTTCTATTGCTTTTGTAAATTTACTAAATTGGAAGTATTTGGTAATGGAGGTATATAGTATCTACACAAGCACTGGTCTAGAACAATTGTAGGTAAAAATTTAATACAACAGGCATAGTCAACAGTTTGCTGCTTCACTACCCATATTTTGGATTGTATGTCATCCAGTCAAGCTTTTCAGAAAGGTTACAGGTATGACTACTAAGCAAAAGTTTGCTTTCTGGTATGGAGAGCACATTCCCCAAGTCTCCTTGATCCAATTTGATGCCATCAAGATCATAATTTGCTTGCTACAAGTTGAAAATAATTCAAATATTTCATATTTAACATCTAATTACAATGGGAAATAAGAAAGAAATACTATAACTATACATCGAGCAAAAGACAGCATCACATGCAAGTGTCGTGAAGGTTGACTTCTTGTAATGCAATCTCCCCAGTCTTAATATATATTGAAGGGTATACAAAGAATGCCAGGATTTGTACAAAATAACCTTCGTATGTTCCAACCAGTTTTTTTAGACCCTCGAATTTGCAAACAAAAATATCATTAACGAGCAATTAGAAAAATTGGCATCAACAATAAAAAATATTAACATAAGCACAAACATTCCATGTTCATTTGTGACTCTGTTACAACTTGAATAATTGAATAAGGCTCCTTTAATGTAATCTTTATAAATTCAATCAGTCAAACAATAAAGTTTAATATGTCGAGCTGTGCAGTAGAAAAGGTAAAGATGTTAGGATGTGCAGCAACAAAGACTACAGATAAGGCAATCCAAATGACAATAGTAATAAAACCAAACAAAGAAACGCATAATTCTGAAGACATCCATTATGGACTGGTCTCAATATCACTAGATCTACAAAGCATTACATATATAGATAAAATATAAGATGATAGCATGCAATGCACCATATTTAGTTTCTAAGGCCTAACTAATAATACATCCATTATATTGGTTATTGTGTTACCTCAAGTGAAGGGTTAAAGCATGCTCAACACCAGATCATTCTAGCAGATATATATGCCCATTGATCTACTACGCTCATCCAATCAACCTCCAACATCCTCGTTTGCTCGACCATCTGGACAGTTTTAGAGCATAGCATTTAGTCCATAAAACAATTTACAATTGTTGAAATTGCAGAGTTGCTGAAATTGCAATTTCCAGGATAGATTTTGGTTGGATTTGGGGAAAAAGAAGCCAAAAAAATGGGGTGATTTGATGCTCCATTATCCCATGCAATAAGGTATGATTGATATCATTAAATAAGTGAGGATTACAAAGTTATTTTCTCATTGGTGAACATCCAACTAAATATGATATCTAGAAGAATTGTTTGTTGTAGGTGGTAGCAGATTTCAATACAATGCATATGAATAAATTTGATAGCAGATGAAATAGATTGTCCTGGGACGATACTAGATATGAAACTACTAATGAAGGTGAAAAACACTGAATATACAAAGTTTAGGTGTTGAAATTACAACAAAGAGACAAGTATACTGCAAGCAAAATGAACATATAACATCATGCCAATAACAATCATAGTGAGGCTTGCCCAAGTCTAATAATTAAATGATTCCAGTGGGCATAACTGCAGTGGGATCAAAAGGATAAGGCATGGACAATTTTAGATGCAAAACCAAAGTAACAAAAGAAACAGACCAGAAGTGTGAAGCTTAAACATGGAAACCACAATAAAGGATTTATGCAAGTGTATCAACTAATCTAAATCAAAAATATTTACTGATAAGAAAAATTGTTCTCTTATTATGAAATTTCAGTATTAGGAACAATTTATAAACAACTATAAAATCTTCCTCGAACACTATTGAATAGTCAAATGAGGAAAATGATGAATTACATACAAGGGAAGCACACTTGAATCAAATTTTATGTAAAATTTAAATTTGAATAAAGTCCTCTCAAAAAAATGACAAATGCATGAGGGATTTGAAAGGTCTAGGATTGGGGATAAATAGGGCCTTCGGGCTCTTGGCTAGGTTGTTTAGAAACAAATTTCAAGTCTGAGACTTCAATAACCCTTGTTGTTTGCACAGGGCAATTCAATAGGCTTTGACTGAATGTCAAGCACCATATCCATGAGTGGACTGAATTTGTTGATATTTGACCTTACACATTAGATATGCTCTTATAGGAGTTGCACTCTCATTCCTTTGACCTATCTAGGGTTGAACTATCTTATCTTATCGACCTTCAATGGAGACAACATTAGTTCATCAATTGCAAGATCTGGCTCTGCCCCAAGGAATATGGCAGCTGAAGAACACTGACAACAAAATGGCAGAAATCATGTGTTGAACTGTATCAGCTGCCTTGTAAATCCATTTTTTCATTTCAGTCACTGGCATCCTTGTAGTTTGTCGTCGATACTCCTCTTTTGGCTCTGCATAAGTTGCTTTGTAAATTTAACCTTGTTTGTGTTGTACCTGTATCGTTAGTTGTAAATCCAGTGTATTTGGAATTTCTCTTCACACTATAGTCAAGACTTCACATGAAACATCATCATGTCTAGTGCCTCACCCAAATTTGGTTAAAATCCCAAATAGAAAACAGTTAAGTCCACAATGTACTAACTATCATTTTAAAAAAGACTAGAAATTTCGGCAATGACACTGTCCTAATCACTAAAGTTTTAAATGTGGCATTGGGGTTCCATAATGTCTACTGCAAACTTAATATTAACCATTATCATAAATGTTCCTACAACCTTTGTTACTTTTACAAGTGTTTCCTATCAATACGTGCAAACAGCACCTGGGCCTGTTATGGGAATTTTTTACAATAACGCTAGTACTTCTTACACTGACAGGAGCAATGGTTCAGAATGGCCAAGGACAATAATGCTTTTGGAAAAATTTAAACCTTGGGGAAAAGATTAGTAACACGCCTACTCCACTAACCAACCGGGATCCCAACAATCATTGCTGACAAACTCTTTATATTACTTGTAGATTTAATATTTTTGTACAAGGGTCTAGTTTGGGAGATGACTCCTTAAGACTCAAAATCTGCAAAGGCTACACTGGTTTTATTGTTGAGAAAGTGAAAGCTACATATTCAGGGTGCTTAAATATCCAAGAAGTTTGTGCAAGTCTTCCATCTCTATTTCATTTGGAAGTTCTTCTCATGGCTTTTCATTCTTCAAATGCATTTGAAAAAATCAAAATGGCAGAGAATATTTTTTCTACCCTCAGCAATGTAAGTTGTCCTCCAGTGGAACTTAATAGCACACAATTGGTTTGCTGGTCTTTGCTAATTTCAAGACTGATGTTGATTCTTCGGTACATGATTCTCCACTCTACAACCTTCCCATCCTGATTGATGTTCAATATAAGAAATAAGTTAATACAGATTACACAAGGAGGAACTTTTCAGCTTCCCACAGGAACAGGCTATTTAGAATCATGGGTATTTCATGTGGTACAAAGTGCTATAAATGTGAATGAGGGAGTCACAGAAGAGCATGGAATGGCTGATCTCTTTCAGCAACTGATTGACGTTAGTGGGGTTCATAACTGGGGTATTGTAGAACACAAAGTTCTTCAAGATCTGGGTTTAAATAGGTCTGATCTCTATTCTGTTGTTTGTCACATTTTGGAAGTGTGGCAGAATAGGGAAGCTTCCCAAGTGCATGAGCTTATACTTGAAAGATATTGTTTTGTACTTGGATGGATCACTCTATCAGATATTGATGTTAAGGAAGCTGGTGCTTTGCCATGGAGTCCTGAATTGGGCAGAGACAAGTTGCTTGAAATTGAATACTTCATAAGTTTTAGCAGAATTCTGCGCCATAATGTTCATTTTGGCCATACAGGGGAGCTATCACAGCTGGCAAATATCATTCTAGATATACTCTCAACATGATTTTTTTTATGTTAAAGAAAATGCCCAGGCCTGAGGGTTTGATTCCTAACTTATCCTCATAACTTATCCTCATCTGGTTGAATTGTGTTTAATATAGTTTTATTCTTTTCCTTTTCTGGTAAGTGGTGCTTCATTGTAAATCTTCCACTAGAGGTAAGCTTCTTCTCAGCTGATAGGCAGGATGTTATCTCCCCATTCTTGATGCCTTCCTTGTAGGACAAGTGAAGAGTGGCATCTAAGATCTCTAAATTTCTTTGTATCTGCAAGTCAACCTGGGAAGAACATTGATGTGTCTCCAAAACCATGGTCACTAAAGGAATAGTTGAGAGAGAGAGTCACGATTAGATTGACTATAGGCAGTAGAGCCAACCCTACTGTAAAGGACTGCTGAGGTAGCCTTGACCTCAGGAAAGACTCTAACAGAGGAAGGGATGAGCTTTGTAATCCTGTGAGCCATCCTATATTAGGATGCTGTAACTACTAATAATAATTATTACTATATACCACTAATATAAATATTGGCTAAAAACACATATTGCTCAAAAATATCACAGTAAATTATTCTAGCATTTGGAGTTATGTGGTCCTTCAAGAATCGGGCTAGACCTTCTGCTCTATGTTTTGAGGTTCTAGGGTTCCACCTGATATATTATCATTCCCTCTTAGCTCAAGAATATGAAATCATTTGCAGCCATACTCTCACATCTCTGCTTGAAGTGTAATATTGAAATCCAGATTTTCAAGATCTATTCCCAATTCCATAATAATCAAGCACCTAAATAACCACTACATAATAAAATAATTACTACATGGCACTTTTATTTTCATAATTTTAACTTCACAGTAAACTAGGCCTGGAATCCCTAGAAAAAAATTAAAAGCAAAACATAAGAATTTAAGTGCATTTTGATTTACCTCAAAGAAATGAAAAGGCTACTGCCATCTGATTTCCCGTGGAAAGGGCCTACGTGATGTTTCTTCTTATTAATAAAACTATGTGGTTCAAAAAGAATTAAAAGACAACAATTCCAAATATTTTTAACGTAGTCAACTATAATCAGCTAGCTCAAGAGCTAAATCTTACTTCTTTAGTATCCAGTTTCATTTTCTACAAAGGCTTAGAGAGGGAGTTTTCATGTAACTATCTTTCAATTTCAAGTAATTTATAACACAATTTCAATTATAAAATATTTGTAAATGCATGTGACAAGAAAAAACAGAAATAAGGAAAAGAGGCAGCAAAAAAGTAGATTACTGAACTGAGACAGTGGACTAGATAACTAAAAAGAAGATAGAGACAAACTAAAAGAATTAGATCCCCAAGATTGGGCATAGTTTACCTCAACTAAGTATACAAGGTGAAGTTGGTGAAGCAAATTCGTCTATAAACGAGTAAAGACATTAACTGAAATGTACAGAAGCTTCCTATCTAGGTCGTTTGATGTCATTCTCCTACGCTTCACCAGCTTAAATACACCTTTGAATGTTATGTTTGATACAAAATAGGAAAATTACAAATTTGTATGAGTTTTAGAACCTACTCAAGAAGTTTGACTACAACATAAGAGCATATTGAAATCACCAACCCTCAGTCAGCTCAGTATGTTATAAGACTGCAGTCTAAGAAATCCCAACAGTGATGACCATTGCATTGATCATCCTTGGCTAGCACAAACTGTCTGATATCTATGATTATGGGGCAAATTTGAGGGGAGATTCCAAATAGAGATCCCATCAGCTATGGGGCAAGTTCTCTAAAACAAAATTTTCATTGCCCCATGAAAGGACAGATGTTGATCTAAGCCCAAAAAAGCTTGTAAGTTGTAACCCACCATGTGTGTAGATTGAAGACATTGCAACACATGAAGAGTTCTTTTATCGCATAAATGTGTCAGCTTTCTGATGTATTTCCAAAAGTCAGCCAGGTCTTCGCAGACAGCTGCCTGGAAGAAGGAACCTGAAATCCTCAGCATTCTTTACCAAATAAGATGGGAGATGGACCGCAGAAAATGTACAGGGTATAGAACCCATCTTTTTGAGTATTCCATGAAAGGAATACTCCTCTGGTAACATGTCATAAAGGTCTGTTCCATAGCAAATAACATATTGAATTCTTGAAGAGTTCAAGTAATAAGAGAACTTCACACGATCTACATGGCTATATGCTTTCATTTTAAATATAAATTCCCTTATGTATCAAAAGCAGAAGCTGCAGTGCCAACCTGCATCTACAAAGAGCTCATCTATTCAATGGGAATGACCATAGTGTGTATAATATTGATACAGGTGGACTGATGCACGCCAACTTTTATAGTCAACAAGAAACTCAAAGGAGTATAAATAATTCCGCATTTGCAGATGCATGATTGCCGGTATACCATCACACCACCTAAGGAGGTTAATAGTGTGTCGACTTGGAATCTCATCCACATCAAACATTATAAGCAGGTCATAATCCCAGATAACTGCTTCTCTTATCAGGCGGTCCAATGCAGACCTGTGTTCTGTTTCTTGTACAAAGGGATTCTCTCCCAGTGAAAGGTGTCGGCTTGGAGACATTCCATATACCATCCTAGTGTCAGCAAATTCAAACCTTCCTCTGTTGTTAGCAAAATATAATGGCTTTGGCATGCCTGTAAAAGTTATGTTTGATTCCAGAATAATAAACTTTGTTATCAAAGGAAGAAACTCCTGCCATCTGATTTCAAGAAGGTCCAACTCATTGCTAAATAGCACAGCATCATAAACACGTCGAGGAATCTACTGAACTCGTCAGCCGTGAAGGTAACAAAGGTGCTCCATGGACATATTTTCAGCATAATAATGAGGGATATGATGAAAGGGCTTTGGTGGAGTGTCCCAAATGGGACGTAAAATATAAGATAACTTATGCCCCTGCCAGTATATGCTTAGGATACAAATTGACACAACAATAAGATAAAAGATTGATCTCTTGAAGTATATTTTCCTTGAAGTACAACGCCGGCGTGACTTGTGTATCATATTGAAGCTACCTCACCTCCTATCATTAACATCAGATTCAATAAGTCTTACAAATCCAAGATAACTAATTTGTTCAGTGTTCAAAGAACTAAAAAATAAACACACCATATAACAACATATGCTGGCGATAAAAACTGTCAAGGAACTTAAGAAGATAGCCCTGTTTCTGTATTTTGTGCGTCATTGTGATTTTCATAAATGGTTGTCAAAAGATTTGAACCTGTGAACTTTAAAGGGTATCTCAGTGATAGAACTCATAAAGGTGCCCGTCATGAAAGGGTAGCTCAGTGATAGAGCAGCCAGAGATAGAACCTGGGTTTGACTCCTAGCTTGTCCAATTTTCAACATGGTCTCAGAGCCAAGTGTTGAGATTGATTGGCCGTGCCTAGGATGCTTGCCCCAAAGTGTCATCTATGGGGGAGAGTTTAAGGTGGCAATCCACATCTTTTAGATAGAACCAGTCAGCATACCCGTCATGAAAGGGCATGTAGCTCGATGGTAGAGCAGCCTTCCAATTGGGGATGGGCCCAGAGAACAATTGTTAGAATGTCCATTTTTCAACATGACAGCAAAGCCAGGTGTTGAGGTTAACTAGAAATGGCTAGGAGACTTGAGTCATAATGCTGGAGATAGGCTATAGAAATCCACACCTTCATATAAAATTGGTAAGAGTGCCTGTCATGAAAAAGACAGGTGGATTGCTGTTAGTAGGTGCAAGGCCTGGGTTTGATTCCTAGCCTATCCAATTTTCAACATGGCATCAGAGCCAGGTGTTGAGATTGATTGGGCATGGCTAAGGAGGCTTGAGCCAAAGTTTGGCCCGCAGTGGTTGATGAACAGCCTATCAAATCTTGAGTGAGGAGTGCAAAAGTGTTATTGCTTTTATATATTTTTGTGAAAATCAATATATAGGGCTGTCTTGAGGAGTTCAAAGGATGCCATATCAGAATTTTGAGCTGAGACATGCCATTGGAAAGATCACCCTGCCCTACTTTGATTGCACTTCTAAGTGCACAGTAACTCTTATATTCATAAATTGGAACCTACTTCCAACCGAATCCTATTGTTGAGAGGGATGCCATCAAGATGGAAACCAGCTACAACAACAACTACTACTACTACCTCAATTTGGTCAACAACTACCTCATCTGATCAATAGAACAGTCAACAACAATCTCAGCTTTGATTTATGCAGTTTCTGTTTAGTTGATTGCAGAATTTGGGGTTTGGATCAGTTTTGTTTGGAGGCAACAGTCACCATTTACAGACTTCTTCTCTTGAGATCTCATATTCAGTAGTCTGCAATAGTTAGGGATTGTTCAGTGTGACTGGTGGCAGCAGTCATTGTCCATCTACAAGCAGTCTCTGTTGGCATCTTCTTACAATCAATTGCATGTCAGTCTCAAAGCAGTAAATGATAAAGATTTGGGTCTGTATTAGATGGAAAAAGTCATCATCATCTACAGGCTGCCATGGTTTATCATCATTAAGTCCTAGAATTTTCTTAGCATAAAAGGAACACTCACCCTTTGATATAGTAACATGACTCTATAGAGGATGACACCATGTGATGAAAGATAAAGATGCCAACACCTACAACTAGCTTAGGGCTTGAGGATCAGCACTTGATGCAATATCTAGACCTAGCATGGCAATGCTAGGATGACTAATGATGGTGAAAAATCTTTCTGTATATAAGTGATGCTATATATATATAGCTAAAATTTCAACAAAAATAAGTGAACTCTAAACAGTGGGAATGTCTAAAACACTCCTAGAGCCAAAATGTTACCAAAATACAGGATATCTAAATGACAATTAAGAAAGAGAAGAACCATAGTTAACCAAACTCTATGAGGGGTGAGGCCCTAACTCCACATCAACATCGCAAGTGGAAATACAAGTAAAGGAAGAGGAGGGTAAAGAGGCCTCCATGTCCTAATCAAGGAATGTGAAGAGACTAATGCAAAGCCTGATGATGTCATCCAGATAGTCCCTGGCTATACAACCCTGGAAGGAGCTGTACAGCGAAGCAGAAAGAATCTAGCAGGGGTTTTCATAATCTGTTCCTTCATCTCATATTCCGGTGGAGGTCTTATTTATGTCAGTGTGTAATACAGGCTTATTTTCTTATCCATTTCGTCAGTTTACAGACTAAAAACTCTAAACATCAAATCTCTTTGTTTGCATGGTATAAAATTTAAGGGGATGTTAATGGGGCATTGGTTCACTGATGAGGTTGACAGAGTAATGTGCCATCCTCCAGGACTCCCTTCTTGCTGCGGACTGTCCCACCCAAACTGCATATCTTACGAAACGTTGAATAATTATCCCTCCCAACAAGCATATAAGCCTAAGGAAGTCTCTGTCACGCTTGGCAACCCTCGAATTGAGGTGTGTTTGTTGAAGAAACTTTAAACGGTGGAGAGCACAAACATACCTGGGAGGATTGTGGAAGGAAGACATGAGAGAATCCATTGTAAATCTCAGTTTTGGCTCTCTTGGACTCCAATAGCGAGGGAGGGGGCGTAAGAGTGACGGAGTGGGCATCGTTGGCTTGCAAACAAGTGTGTTTCTCCTCTCCCCTGTGCAGAATCTATGTCTTGCGCTTCTGACGAGTGCCATTCAGAATTCCAATGGCCGATCTCCTCACTTCCTTCAGCTTAGCCAGCCGTATACGAAGAAAAACCTGAAGACTCTTCACCCCATTGGTGTTGTCAATTACAAGGCACTGATGATCCTCATTATTTTTTAGTCTTTCTTCTACTAGAGCATTTTCTTCACTGGGCTCTTTCGCATCATTTTGTTCACCACACTCTGCCTGATTTGATTGGTTTGAGTCTTTTTCATCTGCAGACTCTGCAGGATTTGCCTATTTTATATCATTTTCTTCCGGGGCTTCGACGGGGTTCGAAACTGGATTTTCGACGATGGCAATGGCGGATGTTCTTCTAATTTAGGCCGAGGATCTTCTATCGGAAGCAAGAGCTTTGAAGTCTACAGGTTTTTTCTGATAGACGGAGCTGAAGGGGTCACTGCTGTTTTGGCTCTTCATGGAGGATTTCGTCTAGCTGTGGGTGGAGGGCTATGAGACTCCATTCTTCTTTTCCCTTCCTCCCTGCTAGTTCTCCTCTACTTTAACTACAATCTGCTTTGAAGTCTGGAATGGTGGGAGTGAATTTCTTTTGGTTTGTGATGGTTCAATTTTAATTATTTTGATTATTTAATTTTTTTCAAAATGTTAGTGATGTATGGTGAAATTATAATTTTAAGGGTTGGGTTAATTAATATTGTACATTACAAAAAAAAATTGGTATGTAAGACTCAAAACCCTAACCATGAGAGTGACCATCCAAGGGATAACTGAAGAAATGGTTTTCAAAGCTGGAAGCACAGGTCTCTAACATCTCTTGCGACATGGCAATCCTTATGGAAGATCTACGGAGTGAGCTTAAACCTTTCAAGGAGTTTGGTATTTCTAACTCAAACACTCACTCTAATGGGAAATATGGAAACAAAAAATAAGTTAGAGAAAAAAGAGACCAAGTTCCAGCATCACTTTTTCCCAATATTTGTTCAAATTGGAAATGAAAATATACATAAAACCCTATCAAGGCAAGTCTAGTGAGTTAAGTTGAACCAATGGTTGCAACAATTAAAAGTCCACTCCAATGTTCATGATACTGGAGAAGAGGAAAATATATCATTTTCCATGTTAATGTTTAGATGGTCATGTTGAAACTTGTTGGGAAAACCACACATAAACAATTAAGATAGAGGGTTATTCCCTAGTAACTAACTGGGAGGTGTTTAAAACCCCTCATTAAGTTCCATTTCTACCTTTTTGGGAGCAAAAATAACCAATAGTTCTATTGCCATTACTTTCAACAAAAAGCAAGGGTAGAGTGTACAAGAGTATACCAAAGACGATGTTGCTTAAGCGACACTTACACTAACGCTCCGTCGCTTATCCGACGGTTATGAGAATCGTCGTCGCGTAAGCGACGCTTGTGGCCACATTTACAAAAAAAAATGTATCCTTGTGATTTTTGGTACGTTTAAAAAGATAAATCCACGCACCGTCGGATTTTTTCGTCGGATTTTGGATTGAAATGTAGTAGTGATTGATGAAAAGGAATCAAAGATACACCATGCCAGTTTTCTAATTAGTCCTACCACGCATCTCTTTCCCCTTGCGAGTCAATTGGGAAGTCGTGGGGTTAGTAGTATGATTACTTTTGAAATTAAAATACGGAATAATGAAAAGTGTTATCAAAGTATACAATCCTACATAACAAGACTAAGATAGAGAAAAAAATGGGGAAAAAAGAAAAAAAGGCGAAACAGACGCGGATCCTCCCTGGGGGGATGGGGAGTGGGCTCGAAAGAGCCTACTGAAAATGATTATTTTTATTATTACTGGTTACAACATCAGCAAACTGAATTATGCACTTTGTTCCTTGTTATATGGGATCCAAAGGCTTACAACAAGCTTGTAACAAGCTAAACTAAAATCACAGCGGTGGGGGAAGCCTCCGGGAAGCTCTGGTTCGCCCAAGAGTCAAAAAATGGGCAGAGTATCCTTCTCTTTTTTGTTATACCTGCTAAAAAATAGCGAGCAATTAAAGTCAAATGTGTCTAAAAACAGTTTAAAAGTGTTTTGGGTTACCAAGCTAGTTACCGAAAAAAAAACTAAGTAAAAAATTGTTAAAAGGGGCTAATCTCGTTTTGCAAAACGGAACCAGGGAAAACAAGCTTTCCTTGGGATATTGGCTTGTTGTTTGGGCAGCCAATGAGATATGCACTTTTCTTACAGAATTTAAATCTTTAAAGAACGAAAAAAGAAACTACCTTATGAGCAAGCTTTGGATCTATGATTTAGCTACTTGCAAAACAGGAAATTCCTACACCTAAATCTATCTTTATGAAATGATATTCTTTATAAAATTATAGATCTAAGAAACAAGACTCTAATGAACTAGATCTAACAATATATATTCAATTCTTGGAACTAGATCTGATCATAAGAGAAAGAAATAGGTAACCAAAAGATTGATTTTTTAAAGAAAGGAGAAAAAGAGGAGAGAAGGTCGGTTCATTGCATGAATGGAACAAACTGAAAGGAGGCCCTTTTGTGGAGCACTGAGGGACAGATTCTTGAGCTTATTGTATAAGGAATGAAGTCAATATTGATCCACACCTTCATCCAATCAGGAACCTAACACAAGCCTGCACAACACCTCGCGAGATCTGGATATAGATGTATAAAGCAACAAGAATGAAAGATCATGCAAAAATAATCTTATTTAAGCATATAACTGAAATTCTTAAGCATACATAATATGGATAAACAAGAACAAGTAATCTAACTTTCCTAGTTTGTACCCTTACTTGATTCAACCAAATCCTTGAAGCCAAAAAACAAAAGCAGCACAAAAATTGGAAACAAATTGCAGTTACCACATTAGTAGCATGACGCTGAGAATTCACACAAACACATGCACTACACGGTATAGCCTCCAAAGCTTCTTGATTCACAATAAAAAATATAGCAGTATTGCAATGGAAACAACTCCTCAATCCAACTCTAACTAGCTTGGAAGAGGCATCCTGAGCTTTATTTATACAAAAAAAGGAGATCCAACCCAGGGGGTGTAAATCGCAAGGAGATAGACCACTGTAGCTGAAGGAGAGTCCATCAATGCCTGATCTGTGTCTAGTTGAGCCAGATCTGAGTCTCACTGAGTGCAACTGTCAATCAGGGGGCTGATCTGAATGACACCTCAACCTGTTGAATGAAGCATCCACCAAAACTCATCCAGATGAGCCCAAACATGTGGAGGAGAGAGGGAGGGAAAAATTCCCCATAAAGGATACTGAATTTCAACTCTGGATCTGTCCAGATCACCTCCTTCAGTCAAGGATTTGTCAGATCCAGTCAATCTAGTTCAGATCTGACTTATTTCAATCAAATCAATTGAGAATCCACTGATCTAGGATTTTGGATTTGCTCCATTATTCATCAATTTAGTAATTAAAATAATCAATAATTGATTTTTTGGGGCTTTCTGACCTGAGTGATGGAAAATCACTCAAAACTAGGAAATAGCAGGTCCATGGGTTTACATGGTGCTCTTAGCTTGAAAATGAGCACCTACATGACTGAAACTGATTATTTGGCCCACTTTTATTACAAAATCAATTTTTCCAATTAAACTATTAAAAAATTGCCTAAGTTTTGGAAAAATTAAATTTTAATAAAAATCACTGAAAAAATTTTAAAAATAAAAAAGTTGAAAAAACCTAGGGGGACTTAGACATTTTCATATGACTTGACCATGATGCCTAGCATGTTTATACATAGACTCTAATAACCTCAATAGGCCTAAATTCCAAGCCGACCACCCAAAATTTGGAGGTATAGAGTGAAAAACTCAGAAATTATCAGTCGTTTATTCAACAACCAATAATAACCAAGGGAAAAAACACCCTGGGCTGATCGGATTGACAAAAAAAGTCTAAGAGACTGAGTCTTTTACAGACACTATCATTCTAGTAAATTTATTACAATCCCCCCATGGGGTATGAACATGTGATATAGTACAACAAAGCTTCCCAGAAGTAAGACTGAAGGTCTTCTGAAGTACAAACAAGTTATCCTTGTCCTGTTCACCAGGCTCACTTGATAAAAAAACCACTAAGTACAAATTAGGTGGTAACATGGCCTAATCATATTTTCCATATTCATGAAAGTTTGTCAAATTGATGCTAAGGATCAAATAATTACCAAGGAGGAAAAATACTAGTTTCCTAGGTTGGGGGTGTAAGCTTTGTGATTTGGAATAAGGGGGACAATAAATGATGTTTGAACATTAGAATGGAATAAATATTTAATAAATGAGCTAAATAAATAAATTCAAGGGAAAATAAAAGTGGAAATTGAGCATGGAGACACATCGAGACTATGGGGCACACAGAAGCTAGAAATTTGGTACCAAATGGAAACCTCTTCTTATAATTTCAAATCCATGGGAATACTAAAGGTTATTGGATGAGTTATAAGGTTAATACATTTGGCCATATGTATAATAGGTCGAATTTGGGAAGAAATGTAACTTACATGGGAAAGGAAGAGTCATTTTGGAGCTAGTGAGACACTTGGACTAGATTCCCTAGCTCTTTGACAGCAATGATGAAGATGCTATGACACCTATGACACAAATTAGATCTAAAAGCTGAAATATGACATATCTCACATGTCAATTCAAAATATACCATCCAAGAGAGCTCTCATGTGAGTTTGGGAAGCTCAATGAGATCCTACTCAAATTTGGGGAAGGTGGAAGGCTAGGAAAGAGAGGACACATGTCAATTCATGATCCCACACCCTAATTCGACTTGGATTGAGTTTGTGGATGGATTGGGAACCTTAAAAGGCTAAGGAAGTTTATAAAATACAGGAAGAAACCAAAAGAATGTTCTTTTGATCATTTGTGAAATTTCTTGTTGTGAAGAGAGAGAGAGAGAGCTAGTGGATGACTAGTTCATGCCTTAGCCAATTTCGAGGGTGAAAGATTCCCATCCTAGTTGGTGTTGGGAGAGGCCACTTAGGTCTTTCAAGGAGCTTCAATGGAGTCTTAGTTACAAGTGCAAGCTATATCAAATGGTGAACACATCAAATTTCAGCTTGTTCTTCCTTTCATCTCAAGTTTTCTCACCATATTTCAGCTCCATGGCGCACTTGGTGATCTATTCATCTATTTGAAGGAGCTTCTCTTGCTCCAATATTTTATATTCTGATGTAAATGCTCTATTCTTGAAGTTCAAAAAGCACTCAGGTCAAAAGGCCAAGAAATCTCATGTATTATTGCTCAATAATGAAGAAACAATGTCATTTTTCCACTACCTTCTTGTAAACTCTTGTAATCTGTAATGTCCCAAATTTTGCATTGGGTCACAATGGAGAAATCACATTTTCCATATTCATGAAAGTTGTCAAATGGATTCTAAAATTCAAATAATTGCTAAGGAAGAAAATCACTAGTTTCCTAATTTGGGGGTGGAAGCTTTGAGATTTGGAACAAGTGGGATAATAAATGATGTTTAGACATTAGAAGAGGATAAATATTTAATAATGTATCTTATTAAATAAATACAAGAGAAAATTGAAATGGCTATGGATAATGGAGACACATGGATAATATGGGGTCCACTCAAGCTAGAATTCCTATGTTAAATGACATCCTCCTCTTGTAATTTTGAATATATGGAAGCCTAATGTTTTGGGATGGATTATGAGGTTAATATACTTTATAGGTCAAATTTGGGATGAATTTCAACTTATATGGGAGAGGAAGAGCCAAATGGGAGTTTCATGGACACTTGACTAGATTCCCCTTACATTTATGACATCTATGACACCAATGATGGAGATTATATGATAGTTATGACACAAGTCAGATATGAAGGATGAAATACTGACATAATGAAATTTCAGGACTAAATAGAACATCTTATAGGTCGAAATTTGGAGTTGGAGAAGGCCAAGAGGCTCCTACTCAAATTTGGGAGAAGAGGGAAGGTGAAGAGAGAGGCCACATGGCATAACACGAGCAGCCACACCAATTCGCCTTGGATTTGGTTTATGGATGGATTTGGAACCTTAGAATACTAATAATTTTTATAGAATACAGATATCAGCCATTAGAATAAGCTTTTGATCATTTGTGAATTGTGAGAACTAGTGGATGACTAGTTTTCTTGCTTAAGCCAATTTCAAGGGTGAAAGATTCCCATCCTAGTTGGTGTTTGGAAAGGCCACTTAGGTATTTTATGGAGATTTAATGGATTATTATTTTCAGTTTCAATCTACATTAATTTCATGTACATCTCAATATCAGCTTGTTCTTCCATTCATCTCAAGTTTTCTCACCATATTTCAGCTCTATGGAGTGCAGCACACTTGGTGAGATATTCATCTCTTTGAGGGAGATTATCTTGCTCCAGTATTTTGTATTCTGATGTAAATTATATATTATTTAAGTTTATAAATATCTCAGGTCTAAAATCCAAGATATCTCATGTATTATTGTCCAATGTTGAAGAAACAGTGCCATTTCCCCAATACCTTGTTGTAAACTCTTGCAATCTTGATGGAATTGAATGTATTTGTGCACCATTGATGATTTATGAATGAATGAAATTTAATTAAAGTATATTATGGGTTTCATGGTTTTTAACTAATAATTTGTGGCCATTGGGTCGAATTTCATAGCATTTGGGGCAAACTACATCTCATTTCCCCAAGGGTCCAAAACTAGCTTTTTATATCTGATTGAAGGAAGTGATAAAAACCATGGGAGTTTGATTGGTTATGAATATGAGTCTATGATAATTTATTCTACACATACCCTAATTCAATTTTATAATTTGAGTGATTTTATGTACATTTGGGAAGCCATTCCGGAAATTACCCGGGAGGGATTTGAGCCCCAAAATTGCTAGTAAATTCATCTATCTTATTCAGAATTTGATATAGACTTTCAGAACTGATTGGAGGACCATAATACATCCCTGAACATAATAATAAAGTTATTATATCATTAATACAGCTTCTCTTAATATTTGGGAGCAATTGGGCTGATTTGGAGACCAAGACACTAAAACTAGTCAAGAGCCAAAATTGTGAAAAAATTGGAAAATTGGGCATTTTAATAAAATTCCAAAAAGGGGACATTACAGTGGTATCAGAGCATTATTTTGGAACCTGATGTGGTCTGATATTTATGAGTACAATAATTCAGGGACCACAATTATATATTGAAACCAAAAGTGCTTTTGTTGAAGAGGAAAAAAAAAGTAGGAGAAGAAGGCAATTATTTGGAAACTATGACTAGGCATGAAAAGAGAACCTCATATGATGGTAAGGAGATAATAAAAATCATGGAACCTATCTTTGAAGACATGACCAATAATATTATGAAATTATTCTAAGTGTTTTCTATCCAAATTTGGATAACATATATTGAATTTAAGAAAACCGAGAAAAATGCCTCAGCTTGTTTGAAGGAGCAAAAGGAGGAGACCCATGAAGCACCTAGTTCTGAAATAGGTGGAGTAGAAGAAGTAGTACATGAAGAGGATGGAAATTCACTCCCAAATTACTTTGAAAAATATGAGGAATAAGAGTACCTTGAAACTATTGAATATCATTCTGAAACAAATTCTACTATGGACATGGACCAAAGAGCATCTATTGATAGATGCTTGAACTATGAAGGATTACCTACTGATGGGTGCTCACAACTCTATGTTGGTGACATAGGGATCATATTTCAAAATTTTGTTGCAAGACAAAATTCCATTAAACATGAAAATGAATACCTTTTAGCAGTTGAAGAAGAAACAAGATCAACTTCCCTATCACCACTTGAGCTTCATGAAGTTGGTCCAAGCAAGAAGGAAGAAGATGAGGAGGTTCATTTGCAGGAGCCTCATTTTCTTTAAGGGTCCTTAAATATGAATGAAAATAATATCCAAGAGGCCCTTAGAATACTCCATGACACTCAAGCATTGGTATCAAATTCTTGTTGGAGAGCTACTTCCTTGGAGGAGCCATCATTCCTTGAAGACATAAAGAAGATTCAAAGAGCAATGTGCAACATCAAAGGTAATTTCATGTATTTTATTTCTGATAGAAAAAATGTCATTGAGCTTAGTGAATGGTTACATGAATCCTACTTTAAGAATAATTAAGTTATTGATAATCTCACAATTCAAAATGAGCAGCTTCTTGAAAAGTTGCAAGACACTTGTTTTTCCTCCGATGTTTTAGATTTTCATAAGGTAGATTGCTTGGAGGATTCTCATGACATGATGGATCATGAGAAAAGTGAAAAATTACAGGTTCTTAATGTATTTAAAGATAATATTGATGAGAGATAATCACTTGTTGTGGTGGAAGAGGAACTTGAGTTGCCTCTTGAAAATGGTTACACACTTTTTGGAGAACTGCATGATTCCACTACATTGAAACCAACCTATGAGGAAAGTTTTGCATTTTTAAGGGAGGTGCATAATCCTACCCCTATGGATCCTTCACATAACAAAAATTTTGTACTTTATGATCACTTGGGTGAGTTGGTTCTTTCTCCTACATCCTACACTTCCAAATTTTGTAGCATTCATCCTAATGAAGTATGGGTGAAAGGGTTCTTTTTGATGGTGCCACATGAGGAGTATGGAACTCCTAGATTGAATTTTTATGATGACATGGTTGGAGAACATTATTATTTAGATTTTCAGTAAAATCCTTTGTTACATTATGATGATACACATCTACATGGGTGCACCTATGATGTTCACTTGAGTCACTTGGAGACTCATGATTTTCCTTGCTCCTTGCCTAGTCTATTTGATGTTGGAGGAACTTCATCACACACTTGGGTAAGAGATATGTGATTGAATAAAATTATTATTGGAAGAAAAATCCTCTGTTATTTCATGATGATATACATATTCATGGGTGTATTGATGAGACTTCTTTGATCCACTTGAAGTCTTCATGTTTTCTTTGCTCATTATTTGGTTCAGATTTTGGTGGAGGTTCTTCATTCACTCCTTAGATGAAAGAACACGTGGCTGATTATATTGATGCACATTATATATCTTTGGAGAATCATAATGGGACATGGGATCCTCACCTATGTCATTAGATCATATTTGATTGGTCACTTGAAGCTTGTATGCACTTGGAAAATGGTAGTCTACTCATTGGGAAGTATAAGCACTTTCATGATTTCTTGGTGAGGCACCTCCTTGATGTACATTCTTATTATGTTTCTATATACTTTGATGATACATATTATGCACTCATGATGTTTGGAAGAATGCATACAAAAAAATGGGATCCAGGAATTCTCTTTCCAAATGGTATGGGTTGGAGAGCACTCTTAATTATTGGAGTGCAATGCAAGCAATGGGACCCTGGTATATTTTTTAGTCCCATTGATTTCAAATTATTTGGGAAACAAGTAGTATGGGAGATGGATTCCCCACTTAATAGGGTGATGTTAATCAGAGTAGTGTAGTAGAAAGCATGGTGGTTCCTCTCTAAAATATTCATGGAATCTCAAAGACTCAAAGTGGGCAACTTAGTAGCAACTTCAAAGAATCATACAGAAAGCAGGTTCTTCAACAACCATGTTTGAAATTGCTTGAGGACAAGAAATATTGGGAAGGGAGGATTTGTAATGTCCCAAATCTTGCATTGGGTCAAAATGGTCAAATCACATTTTCCATATTCATGAAAGTTGTCAAAGTGATGCTAGTCAAATAATTGCCAAGGAGGAAAATCACTAGTTTCCTAGGTTGGGGGTGGAAGCTTTGAGATTTGGAATAAGTGGGATAATAAATGATGTTTAGACATTAGAAGAGGATAAATATTTAATAATGTAGCTTATTAAATAAATACAATAGAAAATTGAAATGGCTATGGAGAATGGAGACACATGGAGACTATGGGGCCCACTCTGTTAGGATTATTAATCCTCCCTTGTCCAAATTTGGTCATATGTCTAAATCGGGAGTCATGTCTAAATCGGGAGTCCATCCAGTATATTTATAGTCATTAGCACCATTGGGTAAACTTGACCTAATTGGGGCACATGTTTCAGTTACCAAAGTGTGGGGAACACTAATTGAGGCTCACTGCCACTTATTGCACTTGATTGCATAAGTTTAGGAGTCTCCTAGATCAATCCCTACAATTTAGGAAGAAACTGGGAGTGCCGAAACCAACCAAGGTCAGTTCACTTCAGTTAATGACTAATCAAGCCAAGTTAGGAGTCAGTTACATTCAGTTCTATCCCTCTACATTCAGTTAGTGCTAGGTTTAATTGATTGCACACATGTGGGGCGCATTTCTCACCTACCATAGTCAGTTAACCATTATTCAACTCTAAATGTAACACTTGGTTGTGTTTTAAAGCTTTGATGAACTCCGGTAATGATTTATACAAGGACAGTTAACTACTGGGTCCTCCCATAGTGATTTAGACAAAGTCTTGGTTACCTACAGTCAAGTAGAGTCTAATCAATTTTAACTTCCTCATGTGGATTCGAATTGCTTATGGCTATTAAAGCCATTTTACATTATTGTAATTATCATCTGGATTACTTTTTTTATTAATGAAAGCATTCACAACTGCAAGCCTTTTGCACTGTTTCATTCTTCAATTGCTGAGTAAATTGTGAGATCTTCTTTGTGAGTTGTGTATTTGTCTACAGATCTATATGCTCAAATTTACACGGTATCAGAGCCTCAGTGGACAAGACTCCTCTCCTCCTCATATCTCCAACCGGATCATTTTGTTTGTTTGATTGTGTGACAGGTTATCAGCTTTTCTTACAGCATTCGCTACAAGCAGCCTCTACTTCTCATTGCATTCGCTACGGCAACTCAGTTCTTCCTATTGCTTCGAAATGGCTCATCAAATAGAGCCTCTCACTCCCTTCAACTATCACCAGTGGAAGGATGACATGAAATTATTGCTCCACACCAAGCATCTCTTCAGACTCATAGAAGAAACAGAGGAAGAGCCAGAATCAGATAAAGACAAAGCTAAGTACATGAACAAGCTTGATGAAGCCATTGGACTCATGCAATTCTCAATCTCTAGGGATCTTCAATTTCACATCCAATACTTGGACACTCCCAAGGAGGTTTGGGACAAGCTTGCTTCCTTGTTTGATAAGCATGATGAGATGAGGATC
>LPNX011001684.1:54624-105669 GCA_001517045.1 Pseudotsuga menziesii | reverse complement strand
TATAATTTAATGATGTCAATCTCCTAGACTTACCATGGAAACTCAATTTAGACACAATACTTGTATCAAATTATAACGAAAATCCAAGTTAATAATAGTGACGAACATTGATTTTTAATGCCCTTAATTTACTTTATATGTAACAAATTTCTTTCGCAATCTATAATCATGACGTAATCCTACTAAACTTTTAATAAAAAATAAAAATAAAATAACAAAAATAGATTATGTTGCTATTTTAATTTATAATTGATTTTGATCGTTAAAAGAATAAACTTAAACATACACTTAATATATAATATTTTATCTTGTCGACTATAAAATGTTGCCAACTTCGTAATATAATGGGAGAAATTTTTTTCTTTGGAACTCTTCTCACACTCATTATCTTGTATGGTTATGAGGTTTTGAGGTTGTAGCATCTCTAGAGAATCTTGGAGAATGATTTAGCAAATCTAGTAGCATTTTATAACTTATAACCTCAAAATTAAAAGCAATACTCCCTACCCTATTCTCCTAATTGAAGTGGGTATTTTCCCCATCAAGATCATGACCATGACTAGGTTTTTGATGCAGAAGTACATGATAAATAACATGGGATATCATAGATTCCATAAAGCCCTTAAAAATCTAGTCAAAGCCATTTTCGGTTCAAGGGAGGTTGGTATAAATACACCATATCTTGGTTAAACCATTGAAAGATCGATAAAAATGTCATTTTACAAAATGTTAATAATCTTAAAAATATTATAGATGTTAAAGAAAAACGTGGTGCGATAAGGATATAGATGTTAAAAGAAAATTAAGCTATTATAAGTAGGTCATTAAACCTGATGTAGAATATCAAAATTAGCTTTATTTATTGACTAGTTCAAAGTAAAAAATTAATATAGACAAGATATTAAGAACACACTCTCATGAGCTCCATAGTGAAACATGGTGTTAAACAGTTCCTAAAATGACGTGGGAAGAAAGAATTTGGCATCTTTGTGGGACTAAGAGCATTGCAAATGAAATTCACTTTCTCTTAGAGTGTCATGCGTACACCCATATTATATTTCAGTTTCATAATCTTTGTTGCAATATAGGCCTTCCTATCTTTCTTACAAGCCAAAATTATGGTGAGCTCAGAACTCTTCTCTTCAAGCTTTTTCAGCATATCAATACAACCTTAAAGCAAACCAAATAATTTCTCTTAAGTTCAAAGAAACCAAAGTTGGTCTTATTGGACATTAACAACCATGATAATGATGATGATGATAATCATCATCATCAATAAAACATGGTACTCAACACATGCAATATTTACTAACTATATCTAGAATTTAAATTGTTATAGTAATAAACATAGTATTATATTAATAAATAGTTTTAATGTGGGTCATTTTAAAATTGTGCCAACCTTTTACCTGCATAGTAACTCAACACAAACACAGTAGTTACTATATCAAATTATATTAAATTGGTTAATCATAGTAACACACAATATTAATGTCATTAAATAACTTTAACCAACTTAGGTTTTAATAAAAACTATAATTAATATTAACATAAATAATGTAATGAAACCAAGTTTAAGACTTTACTCATTTTGAAAAAACTGAATCTAGTTAAAGTTCTAAAGATCTAGATCCACTGTATATTTACAAATTTAATGAAATACGTGTTCAAAATCCTGTAGAAATGTTGACAAATGTAGTAACTAGAGAGAAATTGAGCTCCTACTTGGTTTTAGTTGGCCTTCAAGCATGAAGGTGAAGACGAATTTTTTCCAGGTCCAAGGTTCAGAGCATAGTCCAGCGAGTCTAGTAGTGGTGAAGTTGTCATGATCAGTCTCCAAGTGGGATATTGTTGGTTGTGGAGCCTGATCTTCCCGATTCTAGAGTTTTTGTTTCAGCTGTGTTTGGATCCCAATACCATGACGAGGGGTGTGGGGGTATTCCCCCCCACTACAATCGTAAGGGGGGTCTAGGGGTGGAAACATCTATTTTGGGACAACCACCCCTGGCGGGGGTTCGCAGCAGTGCCCCCATAGCAAAAATTTAGGTAATAATGTCTTGTAAAATGTTGTAATTTCATAGTTATGACTTGGTCAATAATGAGTGAGTTATGAGCCCATGGTTTTGGGAAGCCCATGGTATTCCCTCTATAAAAGCAAGGCATTGTAATACGATTGTATTGTATTATAACATTGTGCTAAATTATCTCTATGTTTGTGTGAGAAAGACTGTGAGAGAGTGAAGATGAAGTGCAACGTGTGTGCTGCAGGTTGTATCCCTTTATTTTTTTGGATGGTATAATAATAAAAAGACCGACAAGTTCTGTATGGACGTATCCCAGCTTGGGTGAGCCATGTTATATTGGTGTCTCTCTTGAAATGTGTTTGTGTTCAATATTTCATCTTGTTTATTGTTATTGCTCAGCGATCATGTTTTCTAACATTTGTCACAATAGAATACTCACATCCAAGATTGAACATTTCTAAATATAATGATACTCATGTGCATTTATAGTTTCTCATGACTATTCCTAGGGATATATTCAAAATACCACTTATTATTGTATTATTTCATCTAGCTACCTTGTGATATTATTTATTACCCACCACTACAAAGTACGCCTTTACCATGATGAATCCGTGTTATCCTCCCTAGGTACATATATCATCCTAGAAGTTGATAAGGGCACAAGTAGTCCCTCTTTGTTGATCAAATTCAACTCTCAATGGATCATACATCCTAACTATCTCTAAATATTCAAATCCTCATAGATTCCCCTCTCCATAGGCCAAGGAGATTTCATTCTTTCTTTCAAAAGAAACTTGATGACTATCAAAGGAACATCAAAACAATGACGTTTGGAACAATTTATAGACGCGTCCTTGATGCTCAAATCGATAGAGAAAAAATATCCTATTTTTATGATTATATTTACCTTAACAATCCCACTCCTTAATAGATCCAATTGGAGTTATTCCCCCTCTATAGGCCAAGGAGCTTGCATTCCTTAATTCAAAAGAAACTTGATGACTATCAAAGGAGTATCAAAACAATAATGTTTGGAACAATTTATAGATGCTTCCTTGAGGATCAAATTGATAGAGGAAAACTTTCCTATCTTTATGATTATATTTACCTTAACAATACCACTCCTAAATGGATCCAATTAAAGCAAGATGAACTTGATAATGAGTGGCATCCATTCTCACTTTCAAATAAGCACAATTGAAAATCAAGAGGGGAATAATTTGGCTACAACTACAAGTAGGTAACAACCCAAAAATATTGAAATACTATATGAAGGATCATGGACCATATGGTGTCATAAGTGAGCATTTTGAATACATATGCACAATAGGGGTAAAACATTTGAAGGAAAGATACAACCCCCACTCCCTCACTGTTCTGAAAAAAACGAGACTTTTAGAAGCATCCTCTTAATAGAAAATTCTTTTCCCTATTTGGGTGGATGAGGATACCAACATATGCCGCATGGGTCCAATTCTCCTTTTGGAATGAATATGACAAATCCATGGGCTTGGATGGGTTCCAAGTAAAACAAATTAGAGCATTTTGGGACTTCCTCAATGAGGACCCACTCTAAGTAATTGAATAATCCACGTGACAACTCGACAAATGAAATTTGCTAAATGAGTTCCTTCTCAATGATGCATGGTTTGCAGTAGAATTTTTAAAACATCTACAATTGCAACCCTGTAACTCTCTGTATGAATTCACTTAGGCTCCTTGACAATACCAAGAGGCTTATAAAGCAATTACAAATTTTTTCTCCACAAAATATATCCCATATACTATTCCAAATTTCTAGCTCTCCCGTTGTAGAAGCACTATTGCCACTTACTTTCAACTAAGCTCTCCAATTTAGATTTACATCGAGGTAATGCATCAATTATTCCACACAAGGACGACAATTCTTTTCTTCATTGATGTCTCATAGATTGGTTGCTCGTGCTAATCCCATCTTAAAAATTGCATGTCTTTGAATCCATTGGGAAGGGAGTATAACTTATGTATTATTAGGTTCAACTTGTAAAGTATTTTCTTATTTCGTGAGTAACGATAACGAGTAACCATGTAACTCACGGGGTGAAGAAAGGGAAATAGGAGACAATCGAGAAGGGGGCCTGACACTTTTGTTATCAAATATATCCTTTCTTCATCGACAAATATGAATGGGACATGGTGATATTCACAAAGATCTGCACAATCAATGCAAGGTACTTTAGTTCTTTCATTTACTTATATTCATCACATCCATGGCACGGTGACAATTAACATGTAGAAATAAGTTTTTCTTCTTACAACTAGTTCCATTCAAGTTCAAGATGAGATTGATGATGATTGGGGCAAGGAAAATGAGTCTAACTTGATGGGAACATCAAGTGAGGTTCTTTTATAGCAATGTATAGCCACCCTAGAATTTGATCCTGAAACCTTCTGTTCACACATTATAAATTAAAGCACTTGACCATTTACTTTATTCCCATTTACTGCATCATTTCACCATTTCATTCATCCCTCAAGACGAAGCCGACAAGCTTCGAATGTAAAATCGATGTTTTCTATCACGATTTTGTCATAATTCGTCTGTAGAAATGCACCATCCATCTCTGGGATGCCTCATACCAGCACAAAAATTTAGGATTCGTGTAATCCTCGGCCCAAAACGGTTATAAAAATGACGCACCTGATACCAGGATCCACATTTTTGAGCTCAAAAAACATGCACGGATGGATAATCGAGATGCCGATATAAAACTACGCACATTCGGAATAGGTTTGCAGACGATTTAAAACCGAAATCAGTGAGAATGGAAGCGATTCTCTCAAGTCCATGCGGCCCCAGAGAGGAATAAACAATCATCCTTCCCTCCTCTACTGTTATGCATACACATATACACTCACTCGCACCATCCACCTCTCTCACACAAGAAATCCACCGGGACTCCCAAAAGTTTCTTTCGATGGCCCAGATTCATTTCGAGATATGCCTGTTGACTCATGGCTTCAATTTCCCTCCCGGATAGTGGGGTCCTCTAATTTTCAACGGTAAAGATTCATCCTTCCCATCGCGGTGGGACAATAATCTGTAGGATCACCTGTCGGAAAATGTGCCGACTTCTGGTAACAGTCGTCGGTTTCTGAGGTGTTGTCCATTTGCACAGAGGGTGGCAATGTCATTTTGTTTAAGCTCACATGTCTATATTACAAATGAGTGGGTCCAGAATAAGTGTTCCATGGAAGTGGGTAACTTTGTTAGGTATTGTGATTTGGATTTTTCAGTTTTTATTTTTAGATGAGTCCAAGTCTTCTCCATTTTCCTTGTTACCACATGGAGGGGGAGTACTTCCCATGCTAATAAATGCCAGATTTACCTCAACCACTTTGATAACTCGATGTCGGCACAACAACCATTCTATTGGCCCACGGTCATGTTAAAGAAGCTAAAGGCGTGTTATTCCTTTAGTCAAAACGTATCCTTAGGTCTAAAATTACCATTAAATCATCCACCTAAGCAATAGTGTTTATGGCCATTTGTGGATGTAAATTTTCTTTCCTAGAAATTCATTTGCATCCTTTACATAACCCAATGATAATTTGATGTGCATTGATATGGAGATGTTCCTAATACCCCCTTATTCAATTTTGGGTGGATACTAAAAACACCTTATCAACCTTCTAACTCAGTTTACAACTCTAAGGAGGCCAGCTGAGACCAACTCCACAGTGGACAATGCGTGAATGGTAGAGATGCCTTTATCGATCTACTTAATCATGTCCGATGCTGAATGTATTATCTTAAAATTGCAAATCTTAAAAAATCATCTGGAATATAAATTGAGGGCATCCATGCACTGGTAATTGGTTGGATACGATGACTTGACCAACTAGAAGAAACCATTAGTACCAAAATCATATAAACATGACAACCACATGACTCTTTTTCCTTGAAAACAAGGCATGGGAGATCACACCTTCAATTTATCTCTTGGCTTTCTTTGGTTTCCTTTTAGACTAAATTATATATAAATACAATCATTGTTAAATGTGCCACAACTTTTTAAGAAACAAAAAATGCACTACTCCTTTACAAAACCCCAGTTAAATATTAATTTTACCTTTTCAACCATTCACCCTTCCACAACAACCTATCGGCGTATCATTGCACCTTTGTGGGAAATTGTCCCAAGAAGGTGCAATAATAATAAGCTATGAAGTTCTAAAAGCAGATTTTAGGAGTTTTGGTCATTTTAGAATTGAGATTGTCTACTCAAATATTTGTGGGCCAAAGAAGACACCATCTATAGAAGATGTAGTTATTTTCTTGCCTTTATTGATGACTATACAAGAAAAACATGGTTATATTTTCTAAAACATAACTCTGATGCATTTGGATGTTTTCAGTAGTTTAAGGAACTCATGGAGAACCATAGTGGACACAACATCAAATTATTAAGGACATACATAGGTGGTGAAACTCAATGATCTCATCATGCCTTAATTTTTCAAAAATATGAAGATCATCCATTTCACCAACTTCCGATTTGGATAGTCCATCCACCACACGATTATAAAACCTATAGATATGACAAAAAGAGATCTGATCAAATTTATGGATAAAAAAATTAACTCTCTCAAGCCAATACTTGAATCCAAGTTCTTGAAGAGTCGAATATCCCTTTTCCCACTCGATGATGACCCTAGAGTACCAAGTATGTTTTCTTGTGGAATACATAAACCTGTGTAAAAAAATATACATCTTGTCATGTCATCACACCTTGTTTTGTCTTTGTAATCACTGGCGATATTTATCCAGAGTTTTACATTTTATGTATTTGTTTTTAGTAGGTTTGGAGATAATCCAATCCATCTATTGGATGAAAACCATACATCCATGCTAAAGTATGTGCCATTCAATTTCCAAGCTTCAGGAAACTTTTTTATAAGCATATATCTACACTAGTCTTGTTCTGAATAAATAGACATCCATGCTCTCCACATGGGAAACCTTGGGGGTATTTTTTAAGGAATATATCTACACCAATTTTGTTTCTTTACCATATTTCTTTAATGAAAAATATTGTTCATGTTTTCTCATGATGCCATATTCTACATACATGCAAGTTTCACACAATATAACAGGCAACATTTCAACTGCTTTGCATAAGGTATTACGTACAAGGTCTGAACTGACAACCCTCTATGATCTCCCAGCTGGTCAAAGTGTCTCAATTGCACATAAGCATGCTATTTATTTTGTAAAACACTGGTCATGTTGCAAATATTTTACCTTTAAAAAGGTATATGATGGTAGAGGACAACAAGAGTGATATGAGTGCATTTTTGAATCAAAGATTGACGACAGCTCACTATTCATTGTTTGGAGTCCCTGGGATGGATTTTCAAAACCAAGTTGGTTGAGCTCAAATTTGGTGGTTTATTTCCAGATAGGATCACTTAGAGTTTTTGAGTTCGAATACACAAGTCATAATGATACCCAAAATACACAAAATATAGATTCATGCATACACCATCACAAACTTAGGGTTCACGTTGTTCATAGGTGCCATTTCTTTAGTTCACACGAGTTCTTCAATTCCCATCTCATCCACATGGGTAAGCACGCAACCTTCAAATATCCCATATATCACATCTCAAATTATGTTCAAATGATGGATTTACTTCAAAGTGTTGGTATCCACAAGTGAATGGAGGTATCCACAATGTTCTCTGATTCCACACAGTATTCTCTCCATGCAGCTCCACACAATTCCAAATATGATTCCGTTCAGCTCTTTGGGGCAGCATTTCCTTCTTCTACAAGTCACCCCCTGTTCACATACTCATCCGTAGTTCACATGCCGTGTATATCACCCACATAGCAATAACACGATGTTCAATAGTTGGTTTGGATCTTCCACACTTAACTCAATCGACATATATGAAATCCACAAGCTCCATCAAAAGATTGGACCTAGATCCTTGAAAATGTGAAGGGTAGAATATCCCACTTGGCCCATAGATGTACATTTAGAGTAGGCATAATTGTATTGATAAACAATAAGTTATTTTTTGTTCATGTCTATTCTCTCTCATTAACATAACCTACAAAACATATCTCACAAACTCAAGTGGATATGTTTTTCATACCTCTAGAAGGGGAAACAATATGAGGGAAAAATTCATATACACTCATGGGAAGCTTTATCTCAACCAAGTGCTATAGGAAGTTGGGGGATAAATATCTATCAAGAAGTTTTCCATAACCCTAACAATGAAAGGGGTTTGGAAACACATTAGAATCAATGGTTTTGGAAATGGGGTGCTTTACAAAAAATACATTTCCCCATCCATCTTGGAATAATAGATTTGAGATCCAAACAAATCCCTAACCATGACCAATTTTTTGGAAACTTGTCACTAGTTGATAGGGGAAAATTCTTAGTATTAGAAACATTAGCTAAACCCAAAGACGAGACCCAACTAGACTATTATCTATTTAGTGTGGAATAACCCTTTTGATTAATGGATCAACAACCTTTCGATGGGATTTAAAACATTTTTACTGTTTTAATGTATTTTCTGTTTAAAAGGAAAAGTGAAGACATAAATTATTGTATAGATGCTTAATAAACATAATTGTAACTTGTAATATACCAAGATATTAACCCTTAAGAACATTGCTAATTTTTATTTAGTTATTTATTGATTTGAAATAAAACATTTATGTGACATTGGAAAGTGATGCACCGTGAACATTATTTTAATGTGGTGTGAATATAATTATTATTTTTAATTTATTTAAGCATCCAAGGGTGACTAGGTAGAACTAAAATAAATGAGGAACCATGATACTGCTAGTGGATAAGATAGAGTGGTTTCAGGATCCCATTTGTCAACTTAAACTTATTTGCCTCTTTAGACAAACAAAGTGGTTGAAACTTCTTCTTTAGCTTTAGCCATAAATCCTAGAATATAGTGTTGAGGTGTCTCCCTATTGTATAGGATGAGAAAATAGTCCAAAAAAGAACTTTTTCCTTATCTCATAAGGACATTTTTTATAGAAAAAACACACATAGTCGAGCGACGAGGGATATGCAGAATTTGAGAGGGAGGGAATATATACAAAATTTATGATAGAGGGGGAAAAGAAAACAAGAACCACAAAAGCATCTAAATTATGAACTATGAGAAGACAAAAAGATGAAAACAATGAAATCTGACTATTATGTGTGGTTATGGGAAAGGAACTCAACTTGATGGTTCAAGTTAAATATTGCTACGTACATTGAGGAATTTCATTGATCATATGGAGAGTACATTCAATTTCTTTACGAATAAGGTAATGTGAGTTCTTGGTACTTATAGTCTTAAATATTGGTAAAATATGATTTCTTGAACTCAGTATAAGCAATTGTACAAAGGACTCTCACTTGCACACCATTCTAAGTACTATGAAAGTTAGGTGTGGTAATTGAAGAGTGTACATTGTTTGGAATAATTGGTTGAATTATGTGAGGAAACTCTATCTTAGAGAGAAAGATTGAAACAAAAATTTGAATCTTAATGTACTTATCCTTAATGGTATCTTGGTCTAGAAAAGTTAGTTTTCTTGAAGCTCTTGACATCTGGAAAATAATATAAGTTTATTTATTTCATTATTGATTAATTCTATTATAAATTTTCATGGTAAAAGTTTAAAATTGAATTACTATTTATTTTGCACAAAAAATTATGCTAAATTTTTTTAGGAACTAATTATTTGAATTGATTACCAATATGGAAGAAATGTTTATTTTATCTATGCATAGAAAAGGAAAGAAATAGAATAAATGTCCTATAAATATATATAGTTATTTAAGTATGGAAAGAAAGAAATTGCTATTAACCTTTGAAAGCGAATCTCAATTTATTGGTAGTTTTCTTTTAACTATGGATTTAGGAACCAATAGAAACATATACTTCTTGCAATGTTTTTAACATGATTAAAGACCCAAATATTTAACTTTCCTTTACCTTCAACCTCCACGTATTTATCTGCTTGAAACCCTAGATCGAACCTGACAAGTGAAATAGAGTATGGAAGTCCTTGTAGTGAAACTGAACAACTCATAGAGAAAGCACTCAATTGAACTCAAATGTATGAGCACTTTAACGGCATACTTACTCAACTTACTAATTCATTTGACTTGAATTTGGTTAACAACTTGATGAGATCTTCCTTTGACGTGGTTAGCCCCTTCAAGGTACAAATAGACTTGGACATACCAAATTTGGAAGGAAATATTGATGTATAATATGTAGACATTTGGATACAAAGGTTAGAGTCCTATTTCTCTATGAATCAACTTCTCTAGGTTGATAAAGTCTCCATTTCATATCTCAAGATGTTGAATTCTATAGATTGTTGGTTGGAAAAATATTTCAACTAAATGGGAAGAAGAAGGTCACCCCATCGAAACATGGTCAAAATTAGTTGAACATGTAAGGACAAGTTTTTATCCACCCAAGTACATAGAACATCAATATAATAAATGGAAACAACTAAGAAAATGGAAAGATAAGACTGTATATAGTTATATTAATGAATTCCATTGACTAATGGATTGACTTGGTGTTAGTAAGGAAGACAAATTAATTGTTTTGAAGTTTATCAATGGGTTATCTCCTTATATCAACCTAGAGATAGAATTTCTCAATATTGGCACTCTCGTAGAAGCATTCCATTACTCCACCAACATCGAGGGGAAAATGAAGGTGAAAGGATGGTTCTTGACCAAACAGACAACTTGACATTTCAACAAGAAACCTTAGTCAGCTACTGACTGTGGCAAGCCAAGTGATATGATTAGACTACTTCATAGAAGTAAGGTCATGGTAAGAATCCTTCCAAGGGAGATAATGGAGAACACAACAAACAACCCCTTGTAAGGAAATGGTGTGATTACAATTGTTTAGCTTGTTATGATGCATCTGAATGCAAATATTGAAAGACATTATTGTCTTAATTTTATATCTTTTACTAAGTCTTAGATAACAAAGCGATCATGGAATCAGATCTAGAGTCCTTGACTGTATTGGAATTGACTTCAACAACCCTTACAAAATCAACCATTTTTATGAAGAGGATAGAGAATGACTATTCTATACACAAATATGGGTACATAATAACACATTGCATCTAATTGTGGAAAATTGTAGTGAAAATAAATTGTCTTTGAAGACATTATGAATTTTTTTTCTCTTGTTACTACTCCACATATGAAACCTTACAACTTCATTTGGATGAAGGAAGGATAAGAATTTAGGATCACCCAACAGTCCAAAATTGACTACTTCATCAAGCCTTTCCAAGATGAGGTGCTTTGTGATATCGCTCTACTCCTAGTAGCTTATGTATTGTTCAAAACCCTAATTATGGGACATATATGGAAAGTATCATTCTAGACCATCAAAAGTGATTTCCAAAATACATAATCAATGTTTTGGAATTATTGAATGTTGACTCACGCTGACATTAGAAATGGCTTCAACAAAACAAGACAGAAAGTTGATCAACCATGCTAAAAAATTCATGTTGTTGATGATAAAACCTTAGTATTCTAACAAGATCATAGCAAAAAATTGATTCTGCATTGACTAGAAATCTTGAAAGCAACAACAAGTTGATAGAGAACTTAAATAATACCAATATATGTTCAAATATCCATCTAGAGTACCACTAAATTTCCAGGTACAACACTCCATTGATCCTATTCACAGTTCTTCATCACCTAGTGCATCTATTCGTAGAAGTTATATTTTAGAGTCTAATGAACAAATCCATAGAAAAATTAAAGACTTTGTCAAAAAATGACGTATTTGGCCTATCTCCTCTCCTTGTGGAAGTCATTTTATCCTAGTCCCTAAGAAACATGTGACATGGTGCATATGCATTGACTATAGTGATCTCAATTATATTTCAATAAATAATCAACATCCTCTTCCTATAATAGATGATTTATTTGATTATTTGAAAGATGCTAAAGTCTTTACCGAATTTGACCTCAACTTAGGATATCATCAAATTCTCATAATTCCTCAGATGCATGGAAGATTGTTGTCAAAACCAATAAATGTCTATTTGAATGGTTAGTCATGCATTTTGGTTTAAACAATGCAAATGCATCTTTTATGAGATATATGGATAATGTTATTAGACCTTTTTTCGGAAAATGTTTCATTGTTTATCTATAGGACATCCTAATTTTTAGTATATTGTGAGATGAGCATTTACAGCAGCTTCACCAAGTGCTTAATTCTCTCAGACAACACAACATTTGCTTGAACATGGAGAAGTTCTGTTTGGAAACGAATAATATCAAGTACTTGGGATATGTGATTGATCAGTAGGAGTTCAAGTTAGCCTAGAAAAGATACAAGTCATCAGGGAATGGCCCACTCTAATAAACATTCATTAACTAAGGAGTTTCCTTGGTTAGAAAATGTCTATCACATATTTTTGTTGGGATTCAATCACATAGCTTGGATAATGAATCAATTGAACAAGGGAGGTGGAAACACAATTTTTAAATGGACCATAGTACAACACGAAGCTTTTGAATAGCTTAGGAAGAAGCTTCACATAACCCTAGTTCTTGTGCTACCTGATACACATCAACCATTTGAAATTGAGACCGACCCATTAGGCTATGCCATGGGAACCATGATCACTCAAGCAAGTCATCCAATGGTGTTCCATTTGGAAACTTTCGGTGATACAGTTCACTTGTATTTGACTTCTGAAAGGAAACGATATGCCATTGTATAAAAACTCAAGTAACGGAGACACTACGTTCTATAAAATAAAAGTCCATTCATATGGACCATAATCCTCTATAGTTCTCTTTGTTACTTTTTATTTTTTATACGATGAGACAAATCAACTAAATTAATTACCTACAACAATTTCATTTGGTAACTAAGCATTAGAAAGGCAAAGCCAATGCAATAAGTTGATTACATTAACTGACCGCTAATCTCTTCACTTCTTACAATGTTAAGTATGCATGGTTATGAGACCATTAAGTTACCTCATTTATATGAATAAGACACTGAATTATCCTCAATTCATTGACAACTCCAAACAGGCCAGTCGATTTCTCTAGACTACCATGGGAAGGATAATTTTATTTATAAGCTTGAGTAGCTTTGTGTACCTATAGGTGAGAAAAGATAGAATATCATTTGGAAAGCGAACAACAACAAAACAAACATGTCATTTTGGAGTGGAAAAGAATCTCATAGTAATCTAGAGTTATTTCTATTGGACTTCACTCAAGACAGATGTCAACAAGTATATCAAGTAATGCATCGTTTGTGCAATCACTAAGACACGAAATCAAAGACAAGGTTTTTATATTATCGTTTTCCATTCCAATTCGACCATGGGAATCCATTTCCTTGGAATACTTGACTGGATATCCTATCACAAAACATCGATATGATGCAATCCTAATAGTGGTTTAAATATTCTCTAAAATGGTTATTCTCATTCCTTGCAAGAAGACTACTTTAGAAAAATAGTATTCTCATATCTTCTTCGAGCTTGTTTGGAAACACTATGACTTACTGACTACAATAATCTCTAGATAATGTTGTATGTTTTTTTGAAACCTTTTGGAAAACACTGTGGTAGTAACTCGACATAAAACTATCTATGTCAACCGCATTCCATCCTCAAATTTATGGACAAACAGAAGTTGTGAATTGCATGGTGGTACAATTGCTCTGCATGTATAACTGAAAGCATAGCAAAACATGAGATGAAATTATCTCATGCATCCAACCTAGGTATAGTTGAGCACAACAAAGTTCAATAATAAAGAGTGTGTTTCAAGTCTATTATTGATTTTTTCCCTCAGTTCCTATTGACTTAGCTAATTAGCCGACTAGTCTAATAGAATAGAACATGAACACTGATAAGTTGAAAAATAACTGAAGTTAAAGGATTGGGTACACGACATTCATAAACAATAATAAGAGATGTTTTAGTGAGTTACTGAGAAATCTGAGTAATGACATAACAAACATCGTATTCCTCATTCATTCAAAATTAGGGATCAAGTCTAGTTTCATCTCAATAAAGAAGGATTCAATGGAAAACACAAGAAAATGAAGCATTTATGATATGGTCCTTACAACATTGTTAAGAAAAATGGGAAAAATGATTTTAAGCTCAACATTCCACCATAATTGGGTTTGCATCTACTATTCAATATGGAATTACTTTGACTGTATTTTCCACTAATGTTGGAAAATATCAAATTACTTCTAATTGATCCATATGGAATCCATCCAATATTTTAAGATCCTCTTGTCATTGACACCATTATCATACAGTAATCATCCCACACAAGGACAAAAACAATTTACTTGTTTCAAGTGGCCAAAGAAGGACAATCCTAGCTCAAGGAAAATGAAATCCTCTCACCGATTTGGAGCAGAAGTTTCTTCATATGCTTAAGAAGACAATGGGGATAATTTTTACCTAGGTGGGAAGGTTTGATAAGACTCAAATGATGTCGTCAACAAGTGCTTAGCTCTATTCCACTCCTTATATAGATATTATTCAGAGAGACTCAGTTAAACCTACAAATCAATTGATCCGTTGAATCAATCGCACCAACAAATCAATCGATCCATCGACATATTAGTAGATCCTTCATCTCATTCGACTAAAATAATATTCCATGAGTTCCATTCATTATACATGTACCACAACATTTAATGACTCAACACATGTCAACCGATGTTATAAACTCTTAGAAGAAACTGGGAAGGTTCCATCGACATGTAAATGATGTCTCTTTATCTTCTTCCAGGTTACAAATGGCAAGAAGATGGTCATTATCCTTAATAATGTTGTAACTTATTCTTTCTAATTGAAACACAATGGGTAGGAACATAAACATCGCTCATATTTGTATGTATGCATGGAAACCTGAATATGAAATGGTTCCTTGGTCATTCCTACACTAAGATGGGTCCCAAAAGAGAAGGCTCAATTGGTTCCTCACGGTTCCTTTATTCGGCCTCCATTAATGTAAACGAGTCTTTAAACTTAATACATATTGATATAGGGTTTTTTATAGACTAAGAGACCAACATCCTACATATTATTGCTCAATATAATTGGAGTTTTCACCTTTGGGGTTTCCTTTTTATCAATTCGAGACTTGCATTTCATGTGATTTGTATTGTCTATTGCTTACTATGATTTTTTGTTTCGTTATTACCTACATTATTTTTCTTAATCATACTAGTATTATTTGATTTTTCCATAATAAATCTTGATTCATTCATGCAACTCTATTGTCCTCCCGCCGACTCCTTGGGTGGCAAAGATCATTATTAGGTGGTTCAAGAGAAGGAAATTGGCATTGATTTGTGGTATCTTCAATAAAATCCCATATCTTAGTATAGTCCAACCATTCATCTTGAATTTTTCATTGAGATTCATGAGATACCTTTTGCTAGTGACTGATGTCTTTCTCAGTCTCATATAATTCCACCTTAGTCATAATTATTATGATGTGGATTTCTTTTCCTCTATCTTTTCCTCTATTTAATGAATTCTAATTGATATTGATTTTTCCCCTTTAGTTTCTTTCCCTAGAAAATTTTCTTTATACAACATATAAAGTTCTAGACTTGGTCCTTGTAGTGCGAAAGCCATTGCATATAAATCCTTCTTACTCTGTGTGTTAAATTAATCTTCCTTAAAAACATGTTCCAAAAAATGTGTCATCAATCCCTATGCATATCGATAATACTTTACCTCATTATCTAATAAAGCAATATTATTTTCCCATTTGTAAACATATATAGCCCATGTCAATAAATTATCCATAGAAGCACTAGTAATTGCAAGTCCAATAGATAGTAGTCCTAATATTTATGTTTTCTTTGTATCCAAAACCTCTATTTTACTTGTGTAAATGATAGTATTATCTACAACAATCTTCCACTTTCATTGAGTCTTCTTGACAATAATTTTTTTCTCTTTCTATAAGAAATTAGCTATAATTTTTTAGTATCACTAATAGGCTCTAGAATAGGTCTTCACCCCATGAAATTATATTTTTCAAGTTGCTTGGAGTGATAACATCTCCTCTACATTTCCTTTGTTGGAGACATTTACTCACCATGCACACTTAGTTTGGTCAATTTGGCCTAGTTAAACTACTATCCTAAGTTTGATTGACTTAATTGACATCATAGGAGCACTGTATGACATCAGCATGAGCACACCCACGCCTACCTTCAGTCAAGGAGGCCAAATAAGCCTTCTCCATCATTCGGGGAGGCTAACTGGAGCACTCCATGGGTGATCTAAGTGTCATAAATGCACTTAATTGATAATTGATGGTTACAATCAGTTAAATCTAAGTGGTGAAGGAAAATCCTTTCATTATATTGATTATTTAATTAATATTTAATGAATTGGAATCAACAGGGGTGCCTCCAACCACCTCTGATGGCCAATTTGACTTCAGTTAACCTCATCATGCTTCATTGGGGTGATTGATGTGCTACCACTTGTTGGTTGGCATGAAGTGACATGTGTTTGAGCTACTTTCAGTTAGAATCAGTCACTATTACACTCCAACTTTAGTTAGTCGACACTTGATCAGTTGGTTAACTAGTGTGTTTACTGTGGCTTATAGTCAGTTAAGATACACCCATTCATTCAATTCGAATGACCTGCTTGGGAATTCAAATTGTTTTGGAATTCATGCATCTTGCATGATCAAATTTTGTATCATCATTCTTTCCTTTGATTATACAGAGCTGCTACTTCCATTGCAGCACCATTTTGCCAATTTTATGCATATTTGTCTGTATTCTTTGTGAGACTGTGTTTTTCAGTTCCTAGACCACTGTGAAAATTAATATGGTATCAGAGCTCACGATGGGATGAAGCTCAGATCTCTCAAAAACAAGGTTTTTGACATATCTTGCATGAAAAATTGAGCAAAAGCTCAAAAATCCAGCACTTCACCAGAAGCCAAGGCTTACCACTTAATACCCCAAGTTAAGGAATTTTTGGTCAATCTTGCTTGATCAACTATGCTGGGTGTGATGAAATCCTAAAATGTGCAGGCTGTTTGACCTTACGGTGCCCCTTTTGTTGTGATTTGCAGGTTTTAACAGGTGAAAGCATTCGCTCCAACAGTTTTAGATGGCTTCTTCTGTAGAACTCTTGACTCCGTTCAATTTCCATTCATGGAAATGAGACATGGAGATCCAACTATGTTCCAGAGGAATCTATAGGGTCACTATGGACACTGAAGAAGAGCCTGCTTCTGTGACAGACAAAGCTATATTCTTGAACAAGAAAGATGAAGCATTCAGATTCTTGTGCCTCTCTATTTCCTAGGATCTTCTTTTCCATCTCTCAGGATTGAAGGCTCCAAAGGAAATCTGGGACAAATTGGAAACCCTGTATGGAAAACATGTTGATTTGAGAGTATACCAGCTTGAAAATGAGTTGATGTCTTTCCAGCCTTCCAATTTCGAGACCTTAAATGATTTTTTCACTAAGTTCAAGCACATTGTCTTACTATTGAAGCAATGTAAGATGGAGAAGGAGGATGATCAGCTCATCCTCGCCATACTCTCCAAAATTGGAACTGATTATTTGATGTTTGTCTCTACATTCTATGTCGGGAAGCTCACAACCCTTGGATGGAAGATTCCTTCACTCAATGCCTTCATTCAGTCCCTAACAAGTGAACATGATAAGCTTGTCCAGATGGGGATCATCAGATCCTCCCGTGATCAAGCCTTCCATGTCTCGAGGCCCAAAGATCTGAAGGGTAAAGGAAAGCAGTAGAAGAACCCAAAAACCAAATTCAAAGCTCCTAAGCATAAATTTGAAAACCAATAGCATGAAGAGTCTTTCGGCTCAAAGAAGAACAAAGGAAAAGGGCATCATGGAAAGGAAAAATTCAAGTGTTCATACTGCAGGAAGGGATTCCACCCTGAACATGCCCTACATGAAAAAGAAACTTGATGAAGCTACCTCTCTCCTTGAGAGAAATCACATCAATCTTACGGAAAGCTTTCGGAGGAGAGATCAGCAAGATTGGGAACCATAGCATGAAAGAGGTCATGCCCTCATGGCAAGCACTTCAAAGTCCAAAGCACTCTTGATAGATTCTGGAGCTTCAAACCACATGATGGCTGAAAGAGACTTCTTCTCATCTTTGGAGACCAGAAAATCCATTCCCATCCACATGGGAGATGACTCCACAATCATATTCGAAGGACAAGGTACTGTAGATCTTGAGCATGGTTATTTTTCCAATGTTCTGTATGTACCATCTCTTGCATCAAACCTCCTAAGTGTTTATCAAATGACACATACGGGAGTGCCCAAGAAAGTCTCCTTTAGCTTGAATGATGTAGAGATCACAGAAATTGCATCCAGAAAACTTGTAGCAAAAGGCCTTGCAAACCATCATGAAAAAGCCTATGAGTTCTCCCATTTTGTGGTGGATGCAAATCCCACCGCATTGCTGACTCATGGAAATGAAGTTAGTATATTGTGGCATGAGAGGTTTGAACACCTGAACTTCAAATGCTTACAGCAATTATAGAATAATTCTATGATTGAAGGCCTCCCGGTCATCAAAGCTACCACTGGAATTTGCAAGGGCTGTGTTGTTGGAAAGCACCCTGAGCATAAGTTCGATCGGGGGAAGGCAAGCCGAGCATCATGCATCTTGGGACTGATACATTCTGATATCAGTGGTTCCATGCCTATCAAATCCATGAATGGATTAAGGTACGTTCTAACTTTCATTGATGACTTTTCAAGATACACATGGGTCTTTTTTATCAAAAAGAAGTTGGAAGTCTTGAAAAAATTCACTCAATTGAAGGCCTTGATTGAGAATACATCTGGCAAAAAGATCAAGATTTTGAGATCTGATAATGGTAGGGAGTATTTCAGTAATGAGTTACTGCATATATGTTCCCAAAGTGGTATTCAGGTCCAGCATTCAGTCCCCTACACTCCCCAGCAGAACGGTGTAGTGGAGATGAAGAATTGGTCTCTCAAGGAGATGACCACCTGTATGTTGGAATCAAAGAAGTTGGCTGCAAATTTGTGGGCTGAATCCATGCATGCTGCAGCATATATTTATAATAGAGTTCCACACTCATCCATGAAAGGGAAGACCCCTTTTGAAGCATACTTCAGACACAATCTGGATGTGTCGAATCTGCGGGTGTTTGGGTCCACTGCATGGGCCTGAATTCCACTTGATAAAAGGAAGGATTTGCAACCGCAAAACATAGAATGTGTGTTTATTGGATATCCTAATAAATCAAAAGGTTTCAAGCTGCTGGATAAAAAAAAAAATAGATCATCATTGAAAGGAGTGTCAAGTTCGATGAGCCTCTTCAGGAGGTAGAACTAGTGAAGGAGAAAACTGCTGAATTTCCTTCCTATTCTACTAAATATTTGGATGATATAATTGGGGTGATGACCTTGATTTGGATCCTCTTATTTCTGATATCAGTGTACAGAAAACATCAGATGCTGAATCAGAACCTGATGTACAAAATCATCTCCCAACTTGGGCCCGACAGACACTCTCCTCCGCAGGAGATAACATTGGAAATCCGGATGATCCAAGGAGAACCCGGTCAGATTTTCAAAGAGCAGGTATTGTGCTCTCTTGTCCTGATCATTTGTTGTCTGAATATTGTTATTTGATGATAAGTTCAGAACCTAAATCTTACTACCATGCTCGGAAGGATCCGAGATGGCAAGTTGCCATGGATGAAGAGATGAATTCTCTTCAGAAAAACACTACTTGGGAGCTAGTTTCTCTTTCTCCGGGAAGGAAATTGGTTCAATACAAGCGGGTGTTGATGTTGTTGTCAGAGAAACCACATTATTGAAATGACCAAGTCAATGTTTCAGATCCATATTAGGATTCATCATCAGGACATTGTCGGATGTGGAGAGAGCGAGAATCATTGATAAATACTGGAACTGGGTAGAAGAAAAGAAAGGTTTAATGTCGGCCACGAAGGCTAGGGTTTGCTAGGTTAATTTTTTTTAAAATGTGCAGAATTATTATAAACTTATTAAAAAAATTTTAATTATTTTTTTTTATAAAAACAAGAATTTGTTAGCTTTAATTTTTTTTACAATTGCTATATTAAGCCTTTTTTAATTTTTTTTTAAAAACCTAAGGAAAAAGCTATTAAGAAACTAAATTTTTTTAATACTTAATTATTAAAGAAGTTTTAAGGTGTAGTCATAGATAGTCATAAAGTTAAAGGTCTAAAACATTAAAATTGTTAAATTTTTTTGTTTTTTAATTGCCTATAGAAAGTCAATAATAATAATTATATTTTTAATTTTAATTTATAAATTTAATTTAAAATATGATTATTAATGTGTCTAAATATTTAAAAATGTTAAAATTCTTTAAGGCTTATAGAAAGTTAATTACAATTTTTTATTATTACTTTTAATTTAAAATTATAATTATTAATGTGAGTGCAATCTTTTAGGTTAAAATTAAGGACAAATAAAGGTCTAAGAAGAAAGGAGAAAAGGTTAATAAGGTTAATGTGAGTGCACATTTAATTTTTTTTTAACCTAGCAAACCCTAGCCTCCGTGGCCGACATTAGATCTTTCTTTTCTTCTACCTAGTTCTAGTATTTATCAATGATTCTCTTTCTCTCCACATTCGACAATGTCCTAATGATGAATCCTGATATGGATCCGAAACGTCGACTTGGTCATTTCGATACTGTGGTTTCTTCAACAACAACATCAATAACCTACCACCACAGAAATTTAGCAACAAGTGGGTGTTTTGGACCAAGGTTGCTGCAAATGGAAGAAACTGCAAATATAAGGAAATTATGGTGGCAAAAGGTTTCTCCCAGGTCCAAGGTGTGGACTACCATGAGACTTTTGCACCGGTTGCAAAAATGGACTCCATTCGCCTAGTTTTGGCAATTTCAGCATCTAAGCACTGGGAAGTGCATCATATGGATGTTAAGTCATCCTTTCTACATGGAGATATTCATGAGGAGATATACATGAAGCAGCCCAAGGGCTACATTTCTGATCCATCTTTGGTTTGCAAGCTAAATATGTCACTATACGGGTAAAAACAGGCCTAAGATAGTGGTATTCCAAAATGGATGCCTTTCTTCTCTCACAAAACTTCCAAAGGTGTAAATCAGATCCAAATGTGTATATATAGTAGTTTGATTATCATTTGATTATTATTGTTTTATCTGTTGATGACTTACTGATCATAGGTATCATAGTTGCTTCTATTTCAGTCATCAAAATTGCTCTCCACAATGCATTTGAAATGAGCGATTTGGGGCTCTTAAGACAATTTTTGGGGCTCGAAATTGAGCAAAATTCTAATGGGCTAATGGTCACTCAGTCCAAATACATATCAGACCTATTAGTCAAGTTTAACATGGCTGAATGTAGAGTTTCTCCATTCCCTTTCCTTTCAGGGATCAACCTTGAAGAAGGAAAAATCACACCTCCAATGGAATGCACTATTTATCAACAACTGATTGGTAGCTTGTTGTACTTGACTCATTGTCGGCCTAAAATATGTTATGCCATGAATGCTGTATCAAGATACATGCAGCAGCCTCATGATCTTCATTGGAAGGAAGCCAAGAGGACCGTCCAGTATATTCAGGGAACCAGAACCTACGACATTCACTATGCTACAGACTCCGAGCTAGATTTGGTTGGGTACACAGATTTCGACTGGGCGGGTGATTCTATTGATCGAAAGTCTACTTCTGGATATGTATTCATGTTTGGTGGTGGCCCCATTTTATGGTCTAGCAAAAAGTAGGTCGCCATAGCATTGTCTTCAGCAGAGGCCGAGTATCGAGGAGCGGTGAATTATTAAATTGAGCACATAGATCTGTGGACAAACACACAACTCACATGATAGATCACACAATTTACTCAGTTATTGAAGAATGAAACAGTGCAAAAATGGCTTGCAGCTGTGAATGCTTTTCATTAATCAAAGAGTAATTAGATAGATAATTACAATGAAGTACAATGGCTTTAATAGCCACAAGCAATTCGAATCCACATGAGGAAATTCGAATTGATTAGACTCTACTTGACTATAGGTAACTAAGACCTTGTCTAAATCACTATCGGAGGACTCAATAGTTAACTGACCTTATCTAAACCATAATCGAAGTTCATCGGAGTTCTAAAACACAACTCAAGTGTTACATTCAGTGTTGACTAAGGCTAACTGACTATGGTAGGTGAGAAATGCGCCCTTCCTGAGTTCAGTCAAGTAAAGCTAGCGCTAACTGAATGTAGAGGACTAGAACTGAATGTAACTGACTCCTAACTTAGCTTGACTAGTCATTAACTGAAGTGAACTGACCTTGGTTGGTTTCGGCACTCCCAGTGGCTTCCTAAATTGTAGGGATTGGTCTAGGAGGCTCCTAAACTGATGCAATCAAGTGCAATCAATGGTAATGAGCCTCAATTAGTGTTCCCCACACTTTAGTAACTGAAACAAGTGTCCCAATTAGGTCAAGTGGACTCAATGGTGTTAATGACTATAAATAGAATGGATGGACTCTCGATTTAGACATGACTTTTGATTTAGACATATGACCAAATTTGGACAAGGGAGGATTAATAATCCTAACACACCCCCTGAATGCTAACTTGGAAAATCTGTGGGCCCTGGTAACTAAGACCATAGGTCACCCATTACATCAAGTAAAGTAAAGTAACTGCTCAAAAACAAGGTGCTGGGGAAAAACCACATGGGAAAAAATCGCCCCCCCCCCCTCTAATTAAGCTGGTAGAATCAGGATCAATCTGGTTCTTCTGTGCACAGGTATCCTGGGGCCTGGCATGTGAGATTCTCCATCATTATGTCTATAGGAATCTTCCTCTTTGGAAGAAGAATGATATGCTCAACTAAATCAGAAATATAGACAGCTACCGGATGAAGACTGGACCCATGTAGAGCAACTGAAGTCAACTGAAAAGTGAGAAAAGGTTCTTGAGAATTCAGAGAATGTGAGGAACACTCAAGAAACTGATATGTTGCATCCATGAACAGAAAAATATGAGTGTTAAGAACAGCCCCAAGTGTTAGGAGCAGGTGTCCAGGCGGATGCAGAAAATCTTCCTCTTTACTAGTTCTGTGAGGAGATGAGCATGTGATCAATGGTAGAGAAGCACTGGGAATGTTGAGAGCGAATGCTTGAGCTCCATAGTCTGATATATATTTTTAAATAGATAATGAATCACATAATAAAATATCAGCAACCTCATATGAGGAAACTAACACCAAATCCCCATGAGCAGTTTTGAAGAGAAAGTGCGGTACCTTGATTTTTCACACCGGAATTGGTGAGAGAAGCAACAAGCATGACTGAAGGCTTTTGGATTTTAAAATATGAACCAAATAATATCAGATCAGAAATTAAATCATATCTAAATAGGTTCAAAACAGATCCAAATCTGTGAAATGGAATCAAATCCCCAGCAACAGTTTTGTAGGAGACTTGTGGTACTTGTTTCTTCACACCGTTGATGAGAACAGCTACAAGTGGTACTGAAAGATTATGAATTTGATATATTAAACCAAGAAATATTATATCAGATATAAATAAGATCATATAAGATCCAATAAGGTTAATATCATATTCAAATAAATGGTTAACCGAGACGGTGGATGCACAACTTTCTTCTTCTTCAAAATTCTGAATTTTGGTGCATGCAATCTTGCAGGAATTTTCTGGAAAATATAGATCATGAGGAGCGAATGGATCACTCTGGTAATCTGATATTTCTTCCAAAATATCCAAGGTATCACATATTTTCACACCAGCAGCAACATTAGAGGGAGAAAAATCAAATTTCTCTTCACTTTTGGAAGCAATTACTAGTAAATTTTGCACAGAATTTAAAGGAGAATCACCGGTGAATGTTTGCATGGAAGTGCAGCAGAATTTTTCTTCAATATCAGAGATTCGAATGTATTCTTCTGTTTCAACAATATGAGAAGATGAGATATCAGAGATCTCATGAACTTTCGGAGCATCAGGAGAAGGAGTCACCGCATGGAGACTGTCTTCAATTCGAATTGACTGTGTAGAAGCTTCTGCTTCTTCTTTATCTTGAACAACTTCATCAGAGAGAGTGGAGGCCAATATTTTTGGATCAAGGATGCTTATGGTGCTGGATGTGCTCTCCAAAGTGCTATTATGATCCTCATAAATAATTCCAAAGGTTCTGTCCAATCTTGTCCAGAGTTCCTTCGGGTCTTCAATAGATCTAATGAGGTAGCGCAAGCTAGAAGAAAGACTTGTTGCTATTGTTCCAAAAGCTCTGTCACTTTTATTCAGCCAGTTAATATTACTAAAACACTCTTTACCGAGTCCAATAGACACCCGACAGAGACCTTGTCTCATCAGAGATGAAATCATTTCGAAGTTGTACCTGCAAAACAAAAAAAATGATCCAGTAGGAGATCTGAGGAGGAGAAGTGCCTTGTCTGCCGAGGCTCTGATACCATATTAAATTGAGCACATAGATCTATGGACAAGCACACAACTCACATGATATATCACACAATTTACTCAGTTATTGAAGAATGAAACAGTGCAAAAATGGCTTGCAGCTGTGAATGCTTTTCATTAATCAAAGAGTAATTGGATAGATAATTACAATGAAGTACAATGGCTTTAATAGCCACAAGCAATTCGAATCCACATGAGGAAGTTCAAATTGATTAGAATCTACTTGACTGTAGGTAACCAAGACCTTGTCTAAATCACTATCGAAGGACTCAATAGTTAACTGACCTTGTCTAAACCATAACCGGAGTTCATCGGAGCTCTAAAACATAACTCAAGTGTTACATTCAGTGTTGACTAAGGTTAACTGACAGTGGTAGGTGAGAAATGCGCCCCACATGTGTTCAGTCAAGTAAACCTAGCGCTAAATGAATGTAGAGGACTAGAACTGAATGTAACTGACTCCTAACTTAGCTTGACTAGTCATTAACTGAAGTGAACTGACCTTGGTTGGTTTTGGCACTCCCAGTGGCTTCCTAAATTGTAGGGATTGGTATAGGATGCTCCTAAACTGATGCAATCAAGTGCAATCAGTGGCAATGAGCCTCAATTAGTGTTCCCCACACTTTAGTAACTGAAACATGTTCCCCAATTAGGTCAAGTGGACTCAATGGTGTTAATGACTATAAATAGACTGGATGGACTCCCAATTTAGACATGACTCCCGATTTAGACATATGACCAAATTTGGACAAGGGAGGATTAATAATCCTAAAATGAATGCTTGCATCCAAGCTGTTTGGTTGCAAGACATTCTTTCAGAGTTTGATCTTGGTAGTACTTTGTCCACTGTCCTCTTTTGTGACAATCAAAGTGCTATTAAGATATCCACGAATCCAGTTACCAGGAAGAGGACCAAGCACATGGAGATACACATGCACTACATTAGATAGTTAGTGCATGGCAGGACCATCATTTTGCAATACTTCCCGAATGATGAGTAGATTGCAAACATCTTCACCAAGAGTTTTTTAGAAAAGAAGTTCACTTACCTCCATTCACTGTTGGGGGTGAGTTCATCAGGGTGATCCAACTTCTTTCAGTGTTTAGCTTGAGGGGGGGGTTTTCCCACTGGGTTTTCCCTCTTTTCCTCACTTAGTTTGTTTTTGAGCATTGTTTGAGTTTCAGTATTGTACAGGGTGACATATGGCCTTAGTTTCCAGGGCCCTAGCATTTTTATGCACTTTATGTTTCTACTCCTCTGAGTATAGCTTAAGGGGGGGTGTTGGAGACATTTACCAACCATGCACACTTAATTTGGTCAATTTGGCCTAGTTAAACCACTATCCTAAGTTTTATTGAATTAATTGACATTAGTGGAGCACTGTATGACATCATCATGAGCACACCCATGCCTACCTTCAGTCAAGGAGGCCAACTAAGCCTTCTCCTTCATTCGGGGAGGCTAATTGGAGCACTCTGGGGGTTATCTGAGTGTATTAAATGCACTTAATTGATAACTGATGGTTACAATCAGTTAAATCTAAGTGGTGAAGGCACCTCCTTTCATTATATTGATTATTTAATTAACATTTAATGAACTGGAATCAACAGGGGCGCCTCCAACCACCTCTAATGGTTGGTTTGACTTCAATTAATCTCATCGGGGTTCATTGGGGTGATTGATGCACTACCACTTGTTGGTTGGCATGCAGTGACATGTGTCTGAGCTACTTTCAGTTAGACTCGGTCATTATTACACTCCGACTTCAGTTAGGACTTAGTTGAGTCAATCGACACTTGATTAGTTGGTTAACTAGTGTGTTTACTGTGGCTTACAGTCAGTTAAGCTACACCCATTCATTCAATTTGAATGACCACCTTGGGAATTTGAATTGTCTTGGCATTCATGCATATTGCATGATCATTGTATTGTATCATCATTCTTTCATTTGATGATACAGAGATGCTACTTCCATTGCAGCACAATTTGCCAATTTTATGCATATTTGCCTGTATTCTTTGTGACACTGTGTTTTTCAGTTCCTAGACCACTGTGGAAATTAATATGGTATCAGAGCTCATGGTGGGATGAAGGTTATATCTCTCAAAAACAAGGTTTTTGACAGATCTTGCATGAGAAATTGAGCAAAAGCTCAAAAATCCAGCACTGCACCAAAAGCCAAGGCTTACCACTTAATACCCTAAGTTAAGGAATTGTTGGTCAATCTTGCTTGATCAACTATGATGGGTGTGATGAAAGCCTAAAATGTGCAGGCTGTTCATCCTTACGGTGCCCCTTTTGTTGTGATTTGTAGGTTTTAATAAGTGAAAGAATTCACTCGAGTAGTTTCAGATGGCTTCTTCTGTAAAACTCTTGACTCTGTTCAATATCCATTCATGGAAAGGAGACATGGAGATCCAACTACATGCTAGAGGGCTCTATAGGGTCACTATGGACACTGAAGAAGATCCTGTTTCTATGACATACAAAGCTATATTCTTGAACAAGAAAGATGAAGAATTAGGATTCTTGTGCCTCTGTGTTTCCTGGGATCTTCTTTTCCATCTCTCGGGATTGAAGACTCCAAAGGAAATTTGAGACAAATTGGAAACCCTATATGGAAAACATGATGATTTGAGAGTATACTAGCTTGAAAATGAGTTGATGTCTTTCTATCCTTCCAATTTTGAGACCTTAAATGATTTTTTCACAAATATCAAGCACATTGTTTTACTGTTGAAGCAATGTAAGGTGGAGAAGGAGGATGATTAGCTCATCCTCACCATACTCTCCAAACTTGGAGCTGATTATTCAATGTTTGTCTCTAAATTCTATGTCAGGAAGCTCACAACCGTTGGATGGAAGATGCCTTCACTCAATGCCTTCATTGAGTCCCTAACAAGTGAACATGATAAGATTTTCCAGATGGGGATCATCAGATCCTCCCATGATCAAGACTTCCATGCCTCGAGGCCTAAATATATGAAGGGTAAAGGAAAGCAGCAGAAGAACCCAAAAACCAAATTTGAAGCTCCTAAGCCTAAATTTAAAAACAAGCAGCATGAAGAGTCTTCCGGCCCAAAGAAGAACAAAGGGAAAGGGCATCATGGAAAGGAAAAAAGTCAAGTGTTCATACTGCAGGAAGGGCTTCCACCCTGAACATTCCTGCATGAAAAATAAACTTGATGAAGCTACCTCTCTCCTTGAGAGAAATCACATCAATATTCTGGAAATCTTTCAGAGGAGAGATCAGCAAGATCGAGAACCATAGCATGAAAGAGGTCATGGCCTCATGGCAAGCACTTCGAAGTCCAAAGCACTCTTGACAGATTCTAGAGCTTCGAAACACATGATGGCTGAAAGAGACTCCTTCTCATCTTTGGAGATTGGCAAATCCATTCCCATCCACATGGGAGATGACTCCACAATCATATCCGAAGGACAAGGTACTGTAGATCTTGAGCATGGTTATTTTTCCAATGTTTTGTATGTACCATCTCTTGCATCAAACCTCCTAAGTGTTTATCAAATGACACATACGGGAGTGCGCAAGAGAGTCTCCTTTAGCTCGGATGATGTAGAGATCACAGAACTTGCATCCGAAAAACTTGTAGCAAAAGGCCTTGCAAACCATCATGGAAAATCCTACGAGTTCTCCCATTTTGTGGTGGATGCAAAGCCCACCGCATTGCTGACTCATGGAAATGAAGTTAGTATACTGTGGCATGAGAGGTTTGTCCACTTAAACTTCAAATGATTGCAACAATTATGGAATAATTCTATGGTTGAAGGTGTCCTGGTCATCAAAGCTACCATTGGAATTTGCAAGGGCTGTGTTGTTGGAAAGCACCCTGAGCATAAGTTCGATCGGGGGAAGGCAAGCCGAGCATCATGCATCTTGGGAATGATACATTTTGATATTAGTGGTCCCATGCCTATCACATCCATGAATGGATTAAGGTACATTCTGAATTTCATTAATGAGTTTTCGAGATACACATGGGTCTTTTTTATCAAAAAGAAGTTGGAAGTCTTGAAAACATTCATTGAATTGAAGGCCTTGATTGAGAATGCATTTGGAAAAAAGATCAAGATTTTGAGATATGATAATGGCAGGGAGTATGTCAGTAATGAGTTACTACATATATGTTCCCAAAGTGGTATTCAGGTCCAGTATTCAGTTCCGTACACTCCCCAGCAGAACGATGTAGCTGAGAGGAAGAATCGGTCTCTCAAGGAGATGACCACCTGTATGTTGGAATCAAAGAAGTTGGTTGCAAATTTGTGGGATAAAGCCATGCATGCTGCAGCATATATTTAGAATAGAGTTCCACATTGATCTGTGAAAGGGAAGACCCCTTTTGAAGCATACTTCGGACACAATCCAAATGTGTCAAATCTGCGGGTGTTTGGGTCCACTGCATGGGCCCAAATTCCACTTGATAAAAGGAGGGATTTGAAACTGCAAAGCATAGAATGTATGTTTATTGGATATCCTAATGAATAAAAAATGTTTCAATCTGCTGGATATCAAAACAAAACAAATCATCATTGAAAGGAGTGTCAAGTTCGATGAGCCTCTTTAGGAGGTATAACTAGTGAAGGAGAAAACTGTTGAATTTCCTTCCTATTCTACTGAATATTTGGATGATGTAATTGGGGGTGATGACCATGATTTGGATCCTCTGATTTCTGATATCAGTGTATAGAAAACATCAGATTCTGAATTAGAACCTGAATTACAAAATCATCTTCCAACTTGGGCCTGGCAGACACTCTCCTCTGTAGGAGATAACATTGGAAATCCGGATGATCCAAGGAGAACTCGGTCAGCTTTCCAAAGAGCAGGTATTGTGCTCTCTTGTCCTGATAATTTGCTATCTGAATCTTGTTATTTGAGGATAAGTTCAGGACCTAAGTCTTACTACCATGCTCAGAAGGATCCGACATGGCAAGTTTCCATGGATGAAGAGATGAATTCTCTTCATAAAAACACTACTTGGGAGCTAGTTTCTCTTCCTCCGGGAAGGAAATTGGTTCAATACAAGTGGGCGTTTCGGAACAAGGTTGTTGCATATTGCAAAAATTGAAAATATAAGAGAATTCTGGTGGCAAAATGTTTCTCCCAGGTCCAAGGTGTGGACTACCATGATACTTTTGCATTGGTTGCAAAAATGGACTCCATTCGCCTAGTTTTGGCAATTTCAACATCTAAGCACTGGGAAGTGCATCATATGGATGTTAATTCAGCCTTTATACATGGAGATATTCATGAGGAGATATAAATGAATCATACCTAGGGTTACATTTCTACTCCATCTTTGTTTTGCGAGCTAAAGAAGTCACTATACGGGTAAAAATAGGCCCCAAGAGAGTGGTATTCCAAAATGGATGCCTTTCTTCTCTCGCAAAACTTCCAAAGGTGTAAATCAGATCCAAATGTGTATATACAGAAGTATGATGGTTATTTGATTATTATTTTTTTATATGTTGATGAATTACTGATCACAGGTAGCACATTTTCTTCTATTTCAGTCATCAAAACTACTCTCCACAATGCATTTGAAATGAGCGATTTGGGGCTTTTAAAACAATTTTTGGGGCTCGAAATTGAGCAAAATTATGATGGGATAATGGTCACTCAATCCAAATACATATCATATCTATTAGTTAAGTTTAACATGGCTGAATGTAGAGCTTCTCCATTCCCTTTCCTTTCAGGGATCAACCTTGAAGAAGGAAAAAGCACACCTCCCATGGACTGCACTATTTATCGACAACTGATTGGTAGCTTGTTGTACTTGAATAATTCTAGGCCTGATATATGTTATGCCATGAATTATATATCAAGATACATGCAGCAGCCCCATGATATTCATTGGAAGGCAGTGAAGAGGATCCTCCAGTATATTCAGGGAACTAGGACCTACGACATTCACTATGCTACAGACTCCGAGCTAGAGCTGGTTGGGTACACAGATTCCGATTGGGCGGGTGATTCTATTGATCGGAATTCTACTTATAGATATGTCTTAATGTTTGGTGGCAGCCCCATTTGCTGGTATAGCAAGAAGTAGGCCACCATAGCATTGTCTTCAGCAGAGGCCGAGTGCCGAGGAGTGGTGAATGCTTGCATCCAAGTTGTTTGGTTGCAAGCCATTCTTTCAGAGTTTGATATTGGCAGTACTTTTTCCACTATCCTCTTTTGTGAAAATTAAAGTGATAGTAAGATATCCACAGATCCAGTTACCAGGTAGAGGACCAAGCATGTGGAGATACACATGCACTACATTAGAGAGTTAGTGCATGACAAGACCATCATTCTGCAATACTGCTCGACTGATGAGCAGATTGCAGACATCTTCACCAAGATTTTTTTAGAAAATAAGTTCACTTACGTCCATTCACTATTGGGGGTGAGTTCATTAGGGTTATCCAACTATTTTCAGTGTTCTACTTGAGGGGGGTTTTTTCCCACTAGGTTTTCCCTCTTTTCCTCACTTAGTTTGTTTTTTAACATTGTTTGAGTTTTAGTATTGTACAGGGTGACCTATGGCCTTACTTTCCGGGGCCCTAGAATTTTTATGCACTTTATGTTTCTACTCCTCTGAGTATAGCTGAAGTGGGGGTGTTGGAGACATTTACCCACCATGCACACTTAATTTGGTCAATTTGGCCTAGTTAAACCACTATCCTAAGTTTTATTGACTTAATTGACATTAGAGGAGCACTGTATGACATCAGCATGAGCACACCCATGCCTACCTTCAGTCAAGGAGGCCAACTAAGCCTTCTCCTTCATTCGAGGAGGCTAATTGGAGCACTCTGGGGGTGATCTGAGTGTCATAAATGCACTTAATTGATAAATGATGGTTACAATCAGTTAAATCTAAGTGGTGAAGGCACCTCCTTTCATTATATTGATTATTTAATTAATATTTAATGAACTGGAATCAACAGGGGCGCCTCCAACCACCTCTGATGGCCAGTTTGACTTCAGTTAACCTCATCGGGGTTCATTGGGGTGATTGATGCATTACCACTTGTTGGTTGGCATGCAGTGACATGTGTCTGAGCTACTTTCAGTTAGACCCAGTCATTATTTCACTTGGACTTCAGTTAGGAATTAGTTGAGTCAATCGACACTTGATTAGTTGGTTAACTAGTGTGTTTACTGTGGCTTACAGTCAGTTAAGCTACACCCATTCATTCAATTCGAATGACCTCCTTGGGAATTCGAATTTTCTTGGAATTTATGCATCTTGCATGATCATTGTATTGTATCATCATTCTTTCATTTTATTATACAGAGCTACTACTTCCATTGCAACACCATTTTGCCAATTTTATGCATATTTGTCTGTAATCTTTGTGAGACTGTGTTTTTCAGTTCCTAGACCACTGTGACAATTAATATCCTTTTCCTTTCTCTTAAGAATTTTGAGTCTTTTTGGGAATTTACATCTTTATTGTTCGATCAACATTATGCTAAGGGGATCAATATGGTTTTTGAATTTTTTGTGATGCTTTGTATGCTTTGCTTTTATGTTGAATTATATTTTCCAAATTTGTTATGTGATTCATTCTTTTTCTTCTTTTCAACTTCCTATTTTTCTTCTTCTTCCCTCTTCTTCTTCTCTAACATAGTTTGTTCTTTATATTTTATCTTTTTCTCTGCCTCAAGAGATACTTTGTGTTTAGAAAGTTTCCTAGTGCTCTAAAAAATATTACTAAATAGAACTATTGATTTAGAAAACCAAATGAAATTTATGGTGGTTCTCCTTTGACAATTAAAATATGGTCAGCAATGATGATATAAGAGAAAAAATAATTATATTGCAAGAACATACTAACAAGAAGACCACAAATTTACCATGGAAACCAAAATGGGAAAACCAAGTTCGGATGGGGCTCAATATTTTAATTCTAACAATCTCTATACACTTGCATGCTCAAAATTATTCTCTTACTCTCTGCTCACAAAATCATCCCTTACAAAGTGGAAACGAAATAAGAGACTTGGGGGTAATAGGAAGCCAACATTGCCAGCCTTTTGTTTCCCATTCCGAGTATCTCACTTATCATTATATTATTTTTTATTCATATTTTTTTCTCTCACATTTCTTTAACATTTGTAGTTATTATTAATTGTGCCAACACATTCATATAAGCCAACATGAATATTTTTAATTGCATTTTAATTTTTGGTTGAAAAATTTCATTGATCACATGGAGAGTACATTCAAGCTCATTATGAGAAATATAATGTGATTTCTTGGTACTTATAGTCTTAAATATCCATAAAAGAGGATTTCTTGAACTAACTACAAACAATTGTATAAAAAACTCTTACTTGCACACCGTTCTAAGTACTACGAGAGTTAGATGTTGTAATTGTAGAGTGTATATTGTTTGGAATAATTGGTTGAATTATGCGAGGAAACTTTATTTGAGAGAGAATGATTGAAACAAAAATTTGACCCCTAATATACTTATCCCTAATGGTATATTGGTATGGCCAAGTTAGTTTTCTTGGAGCTATTGACTTCTGGAAAATAATATAAGTTTATCTATTTCATTATTGATTAATTATATTACGAACTTTCATGGTAAAAGTCTAAAATTGAATTACTATTCATTTTGTATGAAAACTTATGCTAAATTTTGTTAGGAAATAATTATTTGAAATTATTACCAATATGGAATAAATGTTTATTTTATCTATGCATAGAAAAGGAAAGAAATTGAATAAATCTCCTATGAATATATATAGTTATTTAAGTATGGAAATAAATAAATTGTTAGAAACCTTTGAAACTGAATCTCAATTTCTTCATATATTTCTTTTAACTATGGATTTAGAAACCAATAGAAACATATGTTTCTTACAATGTTTTTAACACGGTCAAAGACCCAAATATTTAAATTTACTTTAGCTTCAACCTCGAGGTATTTATCTACTTGAAACCCTATATCGAACATGGAAAGTGGAATAGAGTATGAAACTCCTCGTAGTGAAACTAAACAACTCACAGAGAAAGAACTCACTTGATAGTGAAATAAAATGTATGAGAATTTTAATGAGAGCCTTACTAAACTTACTAATTAATTTGACTTGAATTTGGTTAGCAACCTGATGAGACCTGCCTTCGATGGGGTTAGCCCCTTCAAGGTACAAATGAACTTGGACATTCCAAATTTGGAAGGAAATATTGATGTAGAATATGTAGAAATTTGGATACAACAGTTAGAGTCCTATTTTTCTATGAATCAACTTCTCGAGGTTGATAAAGTAACCATTTAATATTTGAAGGTGATGACTTATGTACATTGTTGGTTGTCAAAATATTTCAACTAAATGGGAAGAAGAAGGTCACCCCATCGACACATAGTAAAAAATTGTTGAACATGTAAGGACAAAATTTTATCCACCCAAGTACATAGAACATCAATATAAGAAATGGAAATAATTAAGACAATGGAATGATCAGACTACATAGAGCTATATTTATGAAATACACTAACTAATGGTTCAACTTGGTGTTAGTGAGGAAGAAAAATTACTTGTTTTGAAGTATATCAATCGATTATCTCCTTATATTCAACTAGAGAAATCGTTCCTGAATATTGGCACTCTTGTAGAAGAACTCCATTACTCCACCAATATTTAGGGGAAATTGAAGGTGGAAGGATGGTTCTTGACCAAACCAACAAATTGACCTTTCGACAAGAAACCTTAGTCAGCTACTGATTGTGACAATCAAGCGATATGCTTAGACTACTTCACAGAAGCAAGGTCATGGTAAGAGTCCTTCCAAAGGAGATAAGGTAAAACACAATGAATAACTCCCTGAAGGGAAATCATGTGATTAACAATGTTTACCTTGGTATGATGTATTTGAATGAAAAGCTCTAAAGACATTATTGACTCAAATTTATACCTTTGATTAAGGCTTATCCAATAAAGCTATCATGGAATCAGATATAGAGTCCTTGAATATATTGGAATTGACTTCAACAACCCTCACAAAATCAACTATTTTTTATGAAGAGGATAGAGAATGACTATTCCATACACAAATATGGGTACAAAATAACACGTTACATCTGATTGTGGACAATGGTAGTCAAAATAACTATATTTGAATACATTATGAAGAAATTGGGTCTTGTTACTACTCCACATATGAAATATTACAACTTTAGTTGGATGAAGGATGGACAAGAACTTAGGATCACCGGAGCATCCAAAATTTCCTACTTCATCAAGGATTTTTGGGATGAGGTTCTCTGTGATATAGCACTACTCTTAGAAGTTGATGTATTTTGAAAAACCTTACTTATGGGGCATACATGGAAAGTATCAATCTATACCATAGAAAGTGATTTCCAAAATACAAAATCAATCATATGAAATTATTGAATATTGACTCACGATGACATTAGAAATGGTTTCAATAAAATAAGACAACAATTTGATCAACCATGCTTAGAAATTCATGTTGGTGATGATAAAACCTTAGTGTATAAAAAGATCATAGCAATAGGTTGATTCTCCATTAAACACAACTCTTGAGAGCAACAACAAGTTGATAGGGAACTTGTTGAATACCAATATATGTTCAAATATCCAACTATAGCACCACTATTTTTCTAGCCTAAAACACTCTATTGATCTTGTTCATAGTTCTTCATTACCTAGTGCATCTATTTTTATAAGTATTATTTTAGAGAATGAACAAATCCATAGAAAACTTAAATACTTTATCGAAAAAGGGAATATTCAACCTATCTCCTTTCCTTGTGGAAGTCCATTCATCCTAGTCGCTAAGAAAGATGTGACATGGTACATATGCATTGACTACAGGGATATCAATTAGATTTCAATAAATAATCAACATCCTCTTCCTAGAATAGATGATTTACTTGATTATTTGAAATATTTGAAATTATTTACAAATTTAACCTCAAGTGATGATATCACCAAAGTCTCATAACTCCTCAGATGTATGGAATATTGATTTCAAAACCAAGAAATTTCTATTAGAATGGTTAGTTATGCCTTTTGGTTTAAATAATGCACACCCAAATTTTACGAGGTATATGGATGATGTTATTAGAAATTTTTTTAAAAACATTTCATTGTTTATATAGAGGACATCCTAAATTTTAGTAGATCGTGAGATGAGAATTCGCAGCAGCTTCACCAAGTTCTTAACACTCTCACACAACACAGACTCTGTTTGATCATGGAGATGTTCTCTTTGGCAAATAATTGGGATATATGATTGAATAAGTAGGAGTTAAAGTCAATCCAGAAAATATAGAGGTCATCAAGGAATGACCCACTTCAATAAACATTCATTAAGTAAGGAGTTTAGTTGGTTAGAAAATGTCTATCACATATTTTTTTGTGATTCAAGCACACAGCTTAAATAATGAATCAATTGAGTAAGGGAGGTGTAAATACAATTTTCAAATGGACCATAGTACAAAAAAAAGGTTTTGAATAGCTTAGGAAGAAGCTTTGCATGTCTCTAGTCCTTGTGCTACTAGATTTGCATGTAATATCCCGAATTTTGACCTAACACTTATGGGCATAAGCCCCATTGATTATGATGTTACTTTGATGCTTAGTTGGTATATTGGGTCTAAGGACCCACTGCTTATGAACATGATGATTTGTTTGATATATTGGGCGTAATCCAATTACATATGTTTTATGTATGATTTCATGTGTTGGGCATGGACCCTGAAGCACATAATTGATGAGATGTTTTGTGTTGAGCGAGGAGCTCAGGAGCACATGAGTATTTAATGTTTGTGTTGAGCGAGAATCTATGGAGCACATGAGTGTTTATATTTGTGTTGAGCGAGAAGCTCTGGAGCACATGAGTGTTTATATTTGTGTTGAGTGAGAAGCTCTGGAACACATGAGGTATGAAAACCTTTGTGTTGAGCATGAGGCTCTGAAGCACATGAAAAGATAAAATTGGAAGTGTTGTGCATAAGCCCTAGAGCCTTCCAAGTTGATGTTGAGCATAAGCTCTGGAACATTGGATCCTTGGCCATTGTATCCCTAGGTGTATCCTACAAGTACATCCTAGCATTGGTGTTGAGTGAGGAGCTCTGGAATTGCACTAAGTTTGTAACTCCCTGTTTTTAGCATTGAGTATGGGATCTGGATAAACGCTAGGAGTTACTAAAAAGAATTAATACGTCGAGTGAAAACGACTCGAATAAAACATTGATCTCATCTGACTTATTTTTAAGTGAATAAATGAAATTTCAAATTTCTATATCTCATCAAGTACTGAAGAACTACCATGTTATACCTGGGAAACCAACATGCAAGGAGGTTTAGATCTTCTTGACCTACTTGACCTAACCCTTACCTAAAGGCCTTATTAAAGAAAGTGTCATATGTTTAGGGAACATGTTATATGATACCTAAGGACAAAATCTTAACATTAAATGATATATATATATATAAAGAGTGAGCATAGTAATAATACTAATAGCTATAAGAAATAAAGAAAGGCTCCATATATTATTATTATTACTAATGATAATTAATATTAAAATACCTACAAGAGTCCAAATAGGAACTAGTTAAAAGTTCCTAAGTTAAATATTAAAAGTACCTAAATTAAATAAAAATGGTTAAATCAAGAAATCAAATGATTCTTGATTTAATTGCCCCTTTAACTGAAAAGTTTGCTTATAAAAACCCAAGCCAAAGAGAGGCTTGGGGATCTTCTATATTTTTGGTGAGTTCATAATTCTACTTGATTATTATCAAGAGAGTTCTTGGAGAACATTTTTCCTAAGAGGAAAACAAAGAATTGATTCAGATCCTGTTATACCAGTAGGGAAGCCTTACCTTAGGAGCTCTAAGCTACTTGCATGTTGGAACCGGCTCGGGGGGATCCAGATTGAAACCAGGAATGGTTCTGGGTCAATATTGGATGGAACATGGTAGTTCCCAAGTGATTCAGTTATCTAAATAGAGGCCAGATATTCCTATGAATTAGTTAATGTTGGGTATTTGAGTGTGCAGGTTTTTAGCCATTAAAACAACTTCATCTTGCAAGTATGAGGTTCTTGATTTTTCCCTTGTAAACTACAGTCTTTATTGTTAAAAGAATAGATTGGATTCCGAATGAATGACTAATAACCATTTGTTATAACTAGGTTATATTCTCTACATTACTTAATTTTTCAATTGCAGGTTACACATTGTTTATTAACAGATATATTTATTTTACTAAAGGTTAGGATATTTGTTTTTCTATTTACCAAGCTATTCTAATATAATTTATTCATGAAGAGATCAACACAATTAATGCTATCAATAGGAGGGTTTTGTTTTCTTTCTCATTTCTAAATTTATTTCCTATCTAGTAATTAAGGGTTTTTGTTTTCTAGGTCATTCTGCAAATGATTTCCTGTCTATAAATTCAATTTTAAAACCTAGAACTAATAAAAGACAGAGCATATATATATTATCTACTAGTAGACTTCATATTGCAAGCAAGGTTATATTTAAATATAAATAATCTATAGTATTAGTCTAAGCTCTAGACATAGTATTATAACCTAAATATATTATAAAATAGAACCTAAAACAGATCATTTCCATTATTATTATAAACAACAATATCAAATATCAAGCTAAGCTATTGATACCTCTAAGGTCCTGTTGGCAGTCAGCAACAACCCCTTCATTTTTCATTAAGATGAAGGGAGATCAACTCTCTTTTATAATTTACCTATTAAAGATTATAAAAGAGTGCCTTCAGAATCTTCGATTCTGAAGGTACTCTCAATTGTAGAAGAGTCAAGAGACATATTAGAATCTTATGAAAACATTTTCATAAACTTGATAATTAGCAGCTGTCAGTTTCATAAATTTTTATATAATCAATTCTATCATTAAGTAATCTATCTGATTATATATGTTGATTTAATAAATTTAAAGAGATAGTATGCTAATAGGGGTTCAACGTAAACACATTTTGAATTTGTTTGAAGCTGGTTATTGATAAGATATTATAAGTTCTTAAATTCCCTAGAACTAAAGGTGAATTATTAAATTAAAATTCTTATTAGACCTAAAAGTTCACATTTTATATGTAACTTAAATATCATACCATGACTTTTTAAACTTGTGTATATATAGCTAGTGAAAAAGCAAATAAATGAGTATCATTATGAAATCTTCATATGTCATAGTTTTATAGCTTTGTATCCTATCAAATTCGATTTGGGATATTAATGGATGGGATTTTGTAAAGTTTTAAAACTATATTTCAAAATGAGACTTTATGTATATACATGGCTTAAGTGTTAATTCGGATCATTAGTTAGTTGTATTGCAAAAACATTAGGGTTTACTGTTTTGACACCATATCGTCATGTCAATAAACGCGACCACCTTTCACGTATAATCTGGAGGAGATCATTAATTGACCATTTTTATGAGGATACATGACCCATATGTCAAATAAATAACACCTGTTACTTGGATCGCTGCATTGGTATGAAGATTTGGCTAACACCTCTCGTTTAATTGACAGCTGTGAATGTATTAATGAGTCGTATCAGTAGGATTTAATGTTGTATATGACTAATAACCATTCCATTTCGTGACGCTGTACGAGCTCATCATGCCAAAATGTGTGTACTCAATGTCTTGATTTACGATTCATCAATCGAATGATCCCTGATATGTAGAATTGGTTAAGATTTACAGTTAGTCGTGGCTAGTCATGCATTTATCATAGTAGAACACTGGCTGTAGTGTTCATCATCTCTAAATTCGATTAAAATGGCCAAAATTAGAGCCCTCATCTTTGTCAGGTATGAAACATGTGAGGATTTGACATTTCGCATCATGTCTTACACCTGGGTGCCTATCCCTTCCCTCTTCATGACTCCGTTCATTTCATTTCGTAATCAGGATAGTGGTGAGGAAGCCATGGCTCCGCTTAGTCATTTTGAAATCTCAGGGTCAGAGCTTATTGAAGACGATGAGAAAGTTGCCCTGCTATTTGAAAAGGTTGGATGGGGTCAGTTCTTCAGGTGCTTTAGTGGCCATAACATGGAGGTTACCAAACTGTTTGCTTTGAGTTTGAAGGAAAACGTGGCACAGATTGGGGATTTCAAATTCATCATTGACGAAGACAAAATTGTAGAGGCTACAAAGCTTCCACAAATTGGAGAGCGATGGTTTAAAGGTGGGAAAGTGAATAAGAAGAAGTGTCAGTCCTTGCTGTTGCCGTTACTAGCTAGTGCAAAACTAAAAATTGGGGTTTCGGTTAAGTTTCTGAAGCCAGAATGGCGAGCATTCTATGAGATCTTGGTCAGGTATGTATCATGTGATGGACGATTCTCTCACCTGCATTATTATCACCTACGACTACTATTAGCATTAAAAGGCTGTAAACTTAATTTGCCATTTTACCTATTGCAAAGTCTGAAAAAAATGTCGCATTCGGTTCAAAGTTTCGGTAATCCTGATAGAAGTCTATTTCATCATGGTTTAGTCAAAATTATAACACAGCATCAACTGTCTCTTAATGGTAAATCGTGGGAGGAGTTTTTGATTGAATGTCAATTAGGGTTGACTCAATATTGGCCAAACCCTCCCCCAAAGACCCGTAGGAAATGAAAGGCTACTGTAAAATCTGAAGTTAGTAATGTTCATGAGGTTGAATCAAAGGATAAAGAGCTTCAGGAAGCCAATCCACATATAAATACTGGTATCAATGATGATGGGGTCGGGAACGTAGTCCCCTGTTACTCTGAAACAACCTTGAATCAATCCCCATCTGATGAACACTGTAGTACACCTGCCAAGACATGGGACAAATTAACCAAAAACGAAGATGTTAATGCTGTTGATTATAAAAACCCCTCTGAGCTAAATACTCCTCATAAACTTGGCGATGAGTCCATGCATAAACTAGAACAACTAGCGCAGGTTTGCTGTGACAGAGGGGGTTTTGAATAAAAAAATCTTGTGTTTGTTCGTATGAGGAGAATTACTAGAAGCATGAATAATACACCTACAGCCTCTGTTTCTATGGCTACTCAACAGAGTACTCAGCCAGCGATTGTCCATCTTGAGGACGATGCTCGATTGTTGGTTCTCGAAACTACTCATTTGGTTGAACCTATGCGTACAGAGAATAATAATGAAAAATTGGCTAAAGACATTACTGAGGTGGGTAAGGCAGAAGCTGCTCCATCGTGTATGGACGCCTATGGTTCGGGTCCCGAGCCATCTTTTATGAGTTTTCCATCACCTGGTCAAGATATAGATAATCATGATTCTTCTCAATCAGATGACTCGTGTCATGACAAATAGGAGGAAACTCTCCAACAGGTCCTGGACAGGGTATACGAGACTAAAATTATAGAATTGAAAAATGAACTTAAACAGTGTCAAGCTAATGCAGCTTTGCTAGAGGTGGAAAATAAGACGTTCAGGGAAGAGTTGTTAAACTGGATTAACAGGTCGAAGGAAGTGAACATAAAAAAGAACCAATACAAGAAGGAAAAAAAATCAATGATAGGTACAAATCAACATTTACTTGAACAAGTAGAAAAGCAAAAGCTAGTGATCATCAGGCTCAAAGCCAAACTAGCTGAAGCCAGAAGAGTGGTCGATTTACAAAATAGAACCTGACGATTATTTCCATTTTCAGTTATATGGTGTATCTATCTGTCAAGAGGTAATAAAAGCTTTTTTGTGCATGCCTGTAAAATCACAGATTTTACAGACACACATATAACTTATAGTTTCTTTTGTTATTTCTGTTAAAATTGATTTTTAATAAGATTCTTTTGTTTGTTTAAAACAGATGGGCATGTCATCGCTATCCTCTACAGTTTCAGGACGTCTCGAATATTCTGGATTTCAGTTGGAAGACGTGGATGTTTATTGAAGACTGGAATTACAACACAGCCACGAATATGCCAGATCCTTTAAACCAACAAATGTTTCAGGTTAGTTGTTTTTATTGTTATCTTCTAGTGACAAGTGTCTATTGAAGAAAGTCGATGCTCTTTGATAGTGATAGGACTCCTATAATATTGCATGCAACATTTATGGAAAAACTGAATCGAAAGACTAGTAGTATTATATAAGCTAGTAATTTTTATGAGATGAGGATGGAGTGACTGAAGAGAAACATATTTGAAATATTATTTTGATACTAGTTTTGTTCCTGGCTGAAGTTTTATCTTTGGAAACGGAATGTGACTGGAAATCCTCAAGTTGATATCGTGATCGGTATTATTTTGGATACTTTTTATATTTCAGTATATAATCTTCTATTTTAACATTGATGCAGTATACTTGGTTATGCTTGTGTTTATTAATCAGTATTACACTTTGTCAACGCAATATTGTATTTGAATTAGTATGTTATTGTGGCTGAATTAATCAGTGTTTCTACTGAAAATTCAAGATATAATGATATACTTATTTATGTCTGTTTGATCTCATTTGTATGTTTACAATGATTTCATTTTGAACATTATATTTCTTTTCAAATATTTAATGTTGTTCATTAGTTGTTAATTAATTTAAACTTTTCAGAAAATTTGAAGTAATTGCTTATTTCCATTTCTCTGTCAAGGTAATTTACAACAGAATGATTTAGAATGTATGGTTTAAATATTGTCATTTAGATCTTACTTATTTATCATTCTGTTCATCATTATATTAATTAATAATTAATATAAATACTCAAATCGCTCTCAGCTGAGATAGGAAAGTTAGGATAGTCGAGTTAGTATTATTATAGTATAGTTTAGATTTAACAGTTATTAAATAGAAATTGTGTAAAATTAGAATATATTTAATAGTCTTTTATATTTAGAATATTAAATATAAAAACTTCAAAAATCAAATACTTTCCTTAAGAAAGCAAGTGTAGGATAACTTAGGTAGTTTAAAACTAATTTTAAGGTTTATTTAGATAGAAATAATTTTAGGATAGACTTTTACTGAATTTTAGTTTCTCCCTAAGAGAAAAATTTAGTTGGTAGCAGGACCATAACCTGTGAGATTTTTCTATTCCAAACACATCGGAAGCTGCTTTAAGCTGATTGTGTGGGCATAATCTCCTTGTTGGCCTAGGTCATAAAAATAGGCCAACAGGTCCGAAGGCACGAGTGACCCATTCATCATAACCACACTATATACTTCATAACATAAACATAAAATACAAATATCCAAATCATATCTCACAAGGGATTCCACATAATAAATCAACCCTAACGTAATAAAAAAACTCATTAACATATATCGCATCAATCAAGAGGTCACCGGATCGAATCCGGTGGGCAATCGTGCCAAACCAAAACCTCATACACACACATATCCTTTACAACTAAAGTAGCCCAGGATCAAATGCTGTGAGGCTCATGACTTAAAAACCCAAAATACATAGAAGCATGACCAACATCGAATCCTGTAGGATTCACTAGCAGTGTTTCCAAATGCTGTAATAATTCAAAATTAATCTACAAAGTCTACGTTATAAGAATTGAATACCATAAGAACTAACCATAGATCGAAATTGTTTCCATGTCAACGTTTCCATAAATCAAATATACATGTTGTAAAATATTTAACATTTCTCCACACATAAATCAAAACCCCAATATATATGCTGTATCCATTTTGTGGCTCATGGCCATAAATACAAATAGTAATCCATTAAAAATAAACCCTAAATTAAACTCCTGTCTAGCTAAGGATAGAAATGAAATTCATTTCATAGGGTTAATTCCCACAGTCACGTCCATTTCCAAGTAAATACACAGGTAAGAAAAATAAAACCTACGAATAACCATAAATCAACATTGCGCTAACCTCTTACACAATCGTCGAGATAAATGGAAAGAGAGCCATTGCCAGTAATGTCACGTCTCTAAAGCCAAACAAATCTACTAAAATACCCAAATAAGAATCTAGTTACAAATAGAAATTTACACAGACAAACATTGCCAAAGCTAAGAATCATAACGACGATATATACACAATAGCGAATGCATTACAAATTAACCACTATATTGTATTCATAAAATAACACAGTCGCATTTTCCAAGCCAATGCACCATTGCAAGCAATGGTGTTGTCACCATTTATCAAAACCCCACATTATAAACAAAACACAGAGTCTATAATAAACCCCCATCGCCACAGAGTTAACGCTATTAACTAATTATTCCTTTACAGAGCTGAATCACAACAGTCTCGGCATGAAGACGCCAAACCCAACAAAAACCCCAAACCATATACGCATCTCCAAATGATTTACATCATTTACAAATAGACCCATATCCAGTCTTAACCCTTAAATCCAAGCCACACATTCATTCAAACGATGATATTAAAGTTCTGTCAAAACACCACACGTAGAGGAACAAGTTTGAACTTGTTTGTAACAAGGCTTACCCATGAAGGGTAGTGCGTCGGCCACTTGGAAGACCCATGACTATGTAGTGAAGGCTTTGCAACGTGCGAACATAAGGCAACGAAGGAAATGGAGTATGCAAAACCTCCAAACTGAAACAACAAATAAAAAAGTGCTGCAATACTAGAAAGAAGGGAAAACCTTCAACATGCTGTCTCAAAACCAGACCTCACGCCATGATACATACCAGAGAAGTGAACAGAGTTCACCCAACGAAAGTGAAAAAGACTCTTGCTTCCATGAAAATCCAAGCTTAGGGCTTGAGACCCCCAACTCCCGAGGAGTATTTACCCTGCCACCTTGTCCACCACTACGTCAAATTCCAACCCCAGGTCTATAGTTCATAAACCCATAAACACGTTTTGACAATTGATTACCATGCATTTCATAAACCCTATCAAGAGCATTGTGGACTTAGGGTAAAGCCATAATTCATGGCATATGTAATATGCCATGAATCATATTATAATAAACCTTCAACATTGTATACATAAACCTTAATCAACATAGGGATAAGATTTAATATCATAAGCCTTACACAATACAAAATAAAACATATAAATGCTAAGAACATGTTTAAGCTAAATGAAGGTATTAATACCATAGGTAATAATGGTAACTGGTATAGACGTAGGTATAAATAACTAAGCCTTGAGTAAAGAATAAAAGCTAACTATCATAAGAGATGTTAGGATAGGACTTTGGTCATGTTGTCTTTAGAGGAAATAAAGAAGTTTAGCATAGGTAGTATGACTTTGTTTTAAACTGTTATCACAAGTCTTCTGTCACCTGGTGCACCTGCAAAAAGAAGAGATGCATTTGTTCCATAAGAACTAAGTAAACCCTGTAGCGACAAGTAAAACCGGTTACCTCTCTAGGTTTTTTTTTACAAGGGATACAAGTCCTGCCACTCCACCCCTTGAAAATACAAGTTAAGTCAGGATTTTCCATAAACCAGTAGCCAAAAATTATAAACAATAAGTAAGCAAATAATTGTACACACATACACATAAATCCATGATAAGAAGTAATCAATGAACAACATAACCATCTAATTCAGATTCAAGTAACATAACAAAAACATAGAAGTACATTAATAACCACATCAGAAAAAAAAAATATAGAAGAAGGTAAGAACAACTTACGACAATTCAGTTCAATGAACAAAGTACGACACATTCCACATCAGTTTAGATAATGTCCAGTTCAGGTAGTAATTGATTCGCCTAATATTTTATTTATTTTTAAATTTTTTGGGGACATTACAAGTGGTATCAGAGCCCAGTTTCAACACTAGGTGACCAAATGGGCGTACCAGACATTCGTTGCAAGGAAATAAAGTATCCTTTTAAATTTTGTTAACTAACAGAAATTTTTCCTGTTATTAAAAATTTGCAATTGCATGATTTTAAAAGAACAGTTCAGAACATGAACATTAAAGAGGAAAATAGCCTACAAGGAAAGCTGAATACCCCCACCCATGAAGAAGAACTGGTGGTGGAACTAAATTCTGATATATTGAAAGGCATTCATAGTCTCCAAGGAGACTTACAGAGTTTCAGAGATGACAATATGAATGAAATAAAGGAACAACAAGCTATTAATGAAGCATTGCTGTGGAACACAACGGGAGGAATCCTGTAGGGAAAAACCACTCATTCCAAAAATAGGTTCAAGAAATAATTTTATCATACACAGGCCAACATCTCGAGAGAAGAAGGAAAAGAAGAACATACCCCTGAACCTCCAGAAGGAGATTATCATAGTCCGTCTAGTGATGATTATCTTTCTCCATGCAAAAATAAATAGAGAAATGATGAAAATCTCCAGGAGGAGTTCAAAAAAATAAAAGCCCCAACCTATGAAGGAGAGATGAACAGAAGGGATAAAGCTGAAGAATGGATTCTAGGTATGAGAAAATATTTCTGAGTTCATAACTACTCTAGCGAAATGAAATCCTGTCTATCCATCTATAATTTAAATGGAAAAGCAGCTAGATGGTGGAGAGACTTGAAGCATACCAAGAAAGATGAGTTAAGGGAAATACGGTGGAGTAAGTTTCACAATATTTTTCTGGAGAAATATATGTCATAAAGGTTCTTCGATAGAAAAGTGAAAGAGTTTCATGAATTGAGGATGGGTTCCATGATGATGGATGCATTTATTAACAGATTTTTGGATTTGTTGCATTATGTGCCATACATCAAGGATGAGAAGGTAAAAATACAAATTTTTTTAGGATGTTTTCCTCCCAAATTTCGGGAAAGGATTGAATTTGACATGCCTAAAACATTTGACACCACCTTACACAATGCTAGGCTTTGCTATGAGCATGGAAAACTGAGGCAAGAGAACATCAACAGGAGCAGAGACATGTCTAGGACCTTCTTAGATAACCGCAAACTGGGTTTCAACCCACCACCTTACAGAAAATAGAACAATATTTTTCTAGCCAACAAGAAATTTAATAAAACAAGTACAAAGCCATATGTACCATCTCCAAATGCTAACAAGACAACAACAAATGGGGGAACCAATGTTTCCCCGCTGCAAATAAAATGCTGGAAATTCCAAGGGCCCCATTACGACTGAGATTGTAAGAACAAGACCAATGGAGTCTTGCAAAACTTACAAGAAGAACCAATGGTAGAGGACATAGCTGGAACACCGTAGATTTATGCAGCCTTGGATGGCCGATAGGTAGACCATCAGGCTACCATGTTGGAGATAGAAGGTAATATTTTAACCACTTCTATTTCAATACTAATTGACCTCGGTGCTTGTCGGAGCTATGTATCACCTAAAATTGTGGATATATGTAAACTAGGAAAAGTTAAACATGATAAACCTTGGCTGGTGCAATTAGGCATAGCTATGAAATGAAAAGTTTCAGAAATAGTTAAAGAATGTGAGGTAAACCTGAATGGGGTTCCTACTAGATTAAACCTGAACATCCTACCATTAGGATCATATGATATACTTATCAACATGGACTGGTTGGAACAACACCATGTCATGATCGATTTCTTACACAAGTCAATCTTGTGTACAGATAGCCAAGGGAATCAAGTAAAGGTTCAAGGCATACCAAAGAAAGTTTTCATAAGGCTGATATCCTCTTTAGAAGAAAACAAGTGCATTAGGAAAGGCTGCAAAATGTTTGTAGTAAACATCCAGGAGATAAAAGCCAAAAGAGAACATCACATCGAGGAATTTCCAGTTCTTGTAGATTTTAAGGACGTATTTCCTGAGGAAATCCTAGGATTACCACCGAAACAAGACTTATACTTTTCCATAGAAATTCCACTAGGATTGGTTCTGGATTCAAAATCTCCTCATCGCATGAGCGCACCAGAGTTGGTGGAACTCAAACTACAGTTGCAGGAGTTGATTGAGAAAGGATTTATCCGATCAAGTGTGTCCCCTTGGGGAGCATCGATAATTTTTGTAAAGAATAAGGATGGTATGATGCAGATGTGCATCGATTACCGTTAGCTTAACAAAATGACTATAAAGAATCGATACCCACTCCCTAGGATTGACGATTTGTTTGATCAAGTAGGAGGAGCCAAGATATTTTCCAATATAGACCTGTGATCCTGGTACCATCAGGTACGGATTCATGATGAGGATATTCATAAAACCACCTTTCGTAATAGGTACGGCCACGATGAGTTTGTAGTGATGCCATTTGGGTTGACGAATGCACCCACAAAATTTATGTGTATGATGAACAATATATTCCGTAAATTCCTAGATAAATTTGTTTTGGTCTGTATAGAAGACATCCTAGTTTACTCTAAGAGTAAAGAGGAACACGAGGAACATCTCCGCATAGTGCTACAGGTGTTACGGTAACACTAGCTCTACGCAAAATTTAGTAATTGTGATTTTTACAAACCACAGATACAATACTTGGGTCACATCATGTCCAAGAAGGGAATAAATGTGGACCGAGAAAATATTAAAGCCATAGAAGATTGGACTACCCATACTAGTGTCACTGAAATTAGATCCTTTTTGGGATTAATCGGTTATTACTAAAAGTTCATTGAGAACTTCTCGAGGATAGCTTGTCCCATGACTGATTTACAAAAGAAGGAAAACAAGTTCTTATGGATGACCAAGTGCGAGGAAAGTTTTCAAAAGATTAAACAACTTTTGACGACTGCACTGATACTACGAATTGTGGATCCCGATGGGGATTTCGTTGTTTGCACAAATGCAAGCAAGGAAGGGATTGGAGGAGTCCTCTTGCATAACGATTACACTATTTGTCATGAATCATGGAAGTTAAAAGAACATGAACATAAATACCCCACCCATGATCTTGAGTTAGCGGACATCATCCATGCCTTAAAGATGTGGAGGCACTACCTCATGGGAAATAAATTCCTTCTGAAAACAAACGACATGAGTCTGAAGTATTTATTTGAGCAACCAGATCTGAATTCTAGGAAAGCCAAACGGTTTGCTTTCCTTAGCGAGTACCATTTCAAGATAAAGCATATAAAGGGAAAAGAGAAAAAAATTGCTTATGCTTTGAGCTGTCGAACTCATATGATATATGAGGTGAATTTAACTCAAACCGATTTGGATTTACATGAGAGGATTAGAATGGCCAACATAGCTGACCCATTCTATGTTTAAATCCTCGAGAAGGTCCAAGAGGACACGTTGTTTCAGCAACAAAAAGAGTACAAGGTAGATGAAACATGACTGCTATGGTCCAAGGAGAGATTGTATGTTCCAGAAGGAGGGGACATTCGGTCCAACATCCTCATGGAATTTCATCGGACACCCCTAATTGGGGCATCCGGGATATCAAAAGATGATATTTGCAGGTAAGAAACACTTTTTCCTACATAAGTTAAAGGTCAAAATAGCTTTGTTTATCGCAAAATGTCAAGAATGTCAGTTGGTCAAAGCTGAGCACCAACATCCTTCAGGGTTGTTGCATCCATTACCCATTCCAGAATGGACGTGGGAGGTCATTAGTATGAATTTTATCATGGTTCTACCTAAGAGTAAGAAGCAAAGTGATTCTATCTTTGTAGTAGTTGACAAATTTTCAAAAGCAACACACTTCATTCCAGTGAAGTTGACCTATAAGGCAGTACACATTGTCGATATCTTGTTGAAGGAGATATTTAGATTGCATGGGATACCCAAGGAAATCATCTTGGATCAAGATACTAAGTTTAACGAGAAATTTTGGAGATCCTTATTCTCTAGTTTAGAGATGCAGTTGAACTTTAGTACTACTTACCACCCACAGACATATGGGTAGATAGAATAGGTAAACCAGATTGTAGAGGACATGCTTAGGATGTATGTCATGAACAACCCCACCAAGTGGGAAGATTACCTGCATCTGGCAGAGTTTTCATATAACAACGGATACCAAACTTCCGCCAAGATGAGTCCCTTTGAGGTACTCTATGGATAGAAGTGTAGGACACCGATTACTTGGGATATCTCAGTGGATCGACTCATGCTAGGGCCTGAATTATTAAAGGACTTGGAACAATTGGTTAACAAGGTCCAGTTGAACCTTAAAGAAGCACAAGACAGTCAGAAAAGCTACACAGATAAGAAAAGAAAAGACAAATATTATTAAATAGGCGACCATGTTTACTTGAAATTAAAAGCAAAATGAAGCTCGTTGAGCTTGGGAAGGTGTGGTAATTTAGCACCTAGATTTTTTGGACCCTTTGAGATATTGGCCAAGAGAGGGCCAGTGGCATATGAACTAGTGTTACCCTCTCACATAAGATTCTATAATGTTTTCCATGCGTATTTATTAGAGAAATATGTTTATGATACTAAACATGTGATTGATTGGTCCTTATACAGGTGGAACATGAAGGGGATTTTTCCCTTGAACCCCTTAATATACTGGAGAAGAGAGAGGTGCAACTCAGGAAGCACACCATAGTCCAGTTGAAAGTGCAGTGGAGGCACTTTGAGGCCGATGAGGCTACTTGGGAGAATGAAGCCACCATGAGAAAGGATTACCCCGTCTTATTTCATGATTTCATTATGAGTCCCTAGAACACCAGGGGCGGTTTTTTTCTAAGCGGGGAGGGATGCAATGTCCCTAATTTTGACCTAAAACTTATGGGCATAATACCCATTTATTATGATGTTACTTTGATGCTTAATTGGTTTATTGGGTCTAACGCCCCACTGCATATGAACATGATGATTTGTTTGATATATTGGGTGTACGCCAATTACATATGTTTTATGTATAATTTCATGTGTTGGGAATGAAATGTGAAGCACATAATTGATGAGATGTTTTGTGTTGAGTGAGGAGCTCAGGAGAACATGAGTATTTAATGCTTGTGTTGAACAAGAAGCTCTGGAGCACAAGAGTGTTTATATTTGTGTTGAGAGAGAAGCACTAGATCACATGACTGTTTATATTTGTGTTGAGTGAGAAGCTCTAGAACACATGAGTTATGAAAACCTTTGTGTTGAGCATGAAGCTTTGAAGCACATGAAAATATAAAATTGGAAGTGTTGGGAATAAGCCCTAGAGCCTTCCAAGTTGATGTTGAGCATAAGCTCTAGAACATTGGATCCTTGGCCATTGTATCCCTAGGTGTATCCTACAAGTACATCCTAGCATCAATGTTTATTGAGGAGCTCTAGAATTGAACTAATTTTGTAACTCATTTTTAGCGTTGAGTATGGGCTCTAGATAAGCGCTAGGAGTTCTTGAAAAGAATTAATATGTCGAGTGAAAACGACTTGAATAAAACATTGATCTCATTTGACTTATTTTTAAGTGATATAATGAAATTTTGAATTTCCGTATCTCATCAAGTACTGAAGAAATACCATTTTATATGAGGGAATTGAACATGCAAGGAGGTTTAGATTTTCTTGACCTAGTTGACC
>LPNX011001684.1:18671-54521 GCA_001517045.1 Pseudotsuga menziesii | reverse complement strand
TTATTATTACTAATGATAATTAAATATTAAAATACCTACAAGAGTCCAAATATGAACTAGTTAAAAGTTCATAAGTTAAATATTAAAAGTACCTAAATTAAATATAAAGGGTTGAATTGAGAAATCAAATGATTCTTGATTTAACTGCCCCTTTGACTGAAAATTTTGCCTATAAAAACCCAAGCCAAAGAGAGGCTTAGGAATCTTCTATATTTTTTGGTGAGTTCATAATTCTACCTGATTATTCTCAAGAGAGTTCTTGGAAAACATTTTTCCTAAGAGGAAAAAGGAGAATTGATTTAGAACCTGTTATACTAGATAGGGAAGCCTTACCTTAGGAGTTCTAAGCTACTTGCATGTTGGAACCAGCTTGGGGGGATCTGGATTGAAACTAGGAATGGTTTCAGGTCATGGCTGGGTGGAACATGGTAGTTCCCAAGTGATTCGGTTATCTAAATAGAGGTCAGATATGCCTAAGAATTAGTTAATGTTGGGTATTTGAGTGTGCAGGATTTCATCCATTAAAACAAATTCATCTTGCAAGTATGAGGTTCTTGATTTTTCCCTTGTAAACTAGAAAATCTTTATTGTTAAAATAATAGATTGGATTCTTAATGAATGACTAATAACCATCTGTTATAACTAGGTTATATTATCTACATTACTTAATTTTTCAATTACAGGTTACACTCATTGTTTATTAACATATATATTTCTTTTACAAAAGGTTATTATATTTGCTTATCTATTTACCAGGCTATTCTAATATAATTTATTCATGTAGAGATCAACACCATTAGTGTTTTTTTTTTCCTGGGAAAAAAAGTAATTTTATATCATCATTTTGAGAACAAAATTACATTCAAAATATACATAGATTGTGTATTTTGAGAGAAATACATATTAGCAGAGTATATAGTTGCTGCGAATAAGAACCTCTATAAAGTCCCCACAAAAAAAAAAACTATATTCTAAAAATCAGCATATAAATGCACTAGATCGGAACAGAATATGCAATTCTGTTCCAAGCTAAACTGCTGAAAACTATTCAGCACATAGTAGTTCATTGAGACATAAGGATCGACCCACCACCTCAAGTAACTGAGGTCCATCAAAAACTATGGATATATCATAATAATCGCACAAAAATCAAGTAACAAAGTTCTTTCTTCATAACATCAAGACATTTCCAAGACTGCCGTATTATAGATAAACACCCTCTATGAAAGGACTGTGATAATACTAATGAATGGTACCATCTAGGGACTCTCTAATATTCCACCTGCCCACTTGCCCACCTCCAGCCGAAGCGTCACCTTTGAGGCCTTGTCCACTTTCTTGTTGTTTTCCCTAAAAACATGTTGGAAATTGAAAGATGCATACGTTTCAATCACTGCTCTGATGGCTGATAACATATTTTCAAGTATAATATTCTGAAAAATTTGTATTCCTTTGATCCAGTTAATCACGTTCATCGAATCACCACAAACATTTAGTGAGCTACAACCTTTCTCTGTTGCAAACATTAAAATAATTTTTAATCTCAACAATTCGGTAGAATTGTTGCTTCCTTCCCCCAGCCCGACCATAAGCTCAATTTTTTTTTTTTCTGACATGTAGAGTATAGCCCCACCCCCACATACATTATTTTGTGATGCCACATCAAAAAAACCCCTGGGAACCGATCTATCCAAATCCATTTCCAAGACTTCCCTCTGTTTATCAACCCTGATATGTTGTGGATAATAAGGAAGAATCCCACACACATGGCTTACCGTGATAGATGGAGTAACCAGTTTATCATTGAATATGATATTATTTCTAGCAAGCCACACTCCCCAAATCACCAGCAGAGGGAGCACCGTCATAAATTTATGAGATTCTAGTCTCCAATTTTCCTAAGCTACCAGCACCGAAATACCAGTCCAAACACAATCCATACCAAGTACCTTTTGACACTCCCTCCACACTTCTATGATATGAAGATAATGGAAAAAAACATGCGTAACTGATTCTACATCATCCCGACAAAGGGAACACCACCCAGGTCCCTGGAAACTTATTTTTTGTAAATTATCCCAAGTAGGTGCCTTGTTTTCCAACACACATCACATAAAAACCCTGGTTTTTTGTGGACTTTTGATTTTCCACAAGGCCTTCCACCACCAAATCAACGCCCCCTGGATACCAACCTCACTAAGCTTGTTGTACCTTTCCTTTGGAGTATATCTACCAGCAGGGTCTGAATCCCAAATGAGGACACCCTCCCTGCTAAGTTGAGTCTAGATATGAGTTAAAATTGCAATATAGTGGGCCATTTCCCTATCAGCCAGAACTGGCAAGTTCAAATGTCCAACCGTGTTCCAACTCTGGGTCCAACAATTTATTTGAATCGGGGCAGCAAGCTGTGCACAATTGAAAACCCCCCTTTAATGTAATACATCCACTATAGGTGCCAAGATCCTATGGTGTTTATTGCACCCTTCCCATGGATCCACGCCAATCCTGATCTTTCAACCATTACCAACCTTCCACGCAAGGATGGAATCAATTACTGCAAAGGATTTAACCAAAACCTTCCAAATAATTGAGCCACCCGAATGATATGTCTCGGGATTCCGTATCCAATCTTCCATTGACATAGGTGCAATATAATTTTGATCTATTACCTTTTTCCACAAACTGCCAATCTTAATAATACTCTAACCCCCCTTAGCAGCCAAAGCTTTTGAAAATAGAAAGATTTTTTTAAGACCCCAACCGCCCAGGATTTTAGGAAACGCAATCCGCTCCTATTTGACCTAGGGGGTCACCTGAGCTTCTTGTTTCCCTCTCCATAGAAAACAAAAACACAACCAATGGGATGCTTCCAAAATTCCTTTAGGTATCCAAGCCAATGTCATCCAATAAACTGGTATATCTTCAAGAACTGATTTAACCAGTACTAATCTACCCGCCCTGGAGAGCCATTTGTGACTCCAAAATTTTAGTCGTTTTTCCATATTTTGTAATAACCATTCTAGTCCTATTTTTGAAAATCATTTGGTTTTAATATAAAACCAAGGTATTTCAGCCCATCATCAAAAACATTCAGCTTAGAGGGAAATACCCCATATATCACCTGAATCTCGGCATCGTTCGGTAGATGAGTTGACAAAGTTGATTTCCCAAAATTAATCTCCATCCTTGTAGATTTCAAGAAAAGTTCTAGTATCTCAGCAATGGAATTATCTTCTCTCGCCAATCCCAAATAGAAAATAAGGACATCATCTACAAAAATAAGATGGGGAATAAATGTTTGATGTGACACCTGTATGCCCTTTAGGGTTCCTAAATGTTTTTCTTCTATGAAGGACATGCTCAGTCCTTTCGCCACCAATAATAAGAGCAATGGAGATAGAGGACATCCCTATCTCAATCCTCTTTTAGGATGAAAAAAAGGAGAAGCAACACCATTGATCAGGACCATAAAAGAGACAGTAGTTATACAGCTCATGATCCACCTGATAAAAACAATACCAAATCCAAGATGAGTTAGTAACATGCAAATGTATAACTAACTTACCTCTTCGTAAGCTTTGGATAGATCAATATTTAGTATGGCCCCCTTTAAATTTTTTTCTTTCATACCATGAAGGCCCTCCTTAACGACCCCAATGGCTTCATGAATCTATCGACCCTCCAGGAATCCAAATTGTTCCTCAGTAATATGTTAAGATAAAATCCCCTCCAGCCTGCGTGCAATCACCTTTGAAATGACCTTATAGATGCAATTGTAGAGTGAAATAGGTCTAGATTCATTCAGTGTAACAGGATTGTCGACCTTTTGAATCAATTCTATAAAGGTCAAATTGAAACTGGCTGGGAGCTTTCCCGACAAACGAGAATCCTCAACCACCCTCAGAAGATCATCATCCAGGATCTCATACAGTGCAAGGAAAAATTCAATCGTCCAACCATGAAGGCTAGGAATTTTATCCTTTTGAAAAATTTGAAGGACCACTTTTAGTTCTTCTTAAGTAACTTATTCCATTAACGCCACAACGTCTTCTTCATCTACAAACATAGGAAATAGTTCAGTAATCTGAATAAATTCTGCAATAGTTTCCTGTGTAGGAGATTTATAAAATGTTTGAAAATGTTCCACCCCAGTATTGGACATAGCCTCAAAAGTGTCATGACAGGTACCAAGACCATCAATCAGATTCCAAATAGTATTTGTTGCTTTCCTCCCCCTGGCATAAGCATGAAAAAAATTTGTATTATCATCACCACATTCTAGCCAAGTCACCCTACTTTTCAGTAGCCAAGTTTCCTCCCTTTCCAGTAAGAGAACACCCCTTCTCCCTTTCAATCTGATTAATTGTTCCTTCTCCAATTGTGTAAGGATACCCCCTCCATCTCTACCATGGATTGCTTCAAGTTCTTTTTCAATAAGTTTCAGTTCACAGTCCTCTCGCCTTCTTTTTTCAGATGCCTAGGTTTTGACAGCATACTTTAACTTTTGAATGTTCGCAGCAAACTAAAAAGATGTAGAGATCCTACTGATTGGATCGAAGGGTATCTAATGAGTAGAAATCAGAGTTTGGAAGGATAGGTCTTTCAACCAGGTTTTATTGAACTTCAACGGGATTGGTGGTTTTATAGGCCCATTTCTAAATTCCAGAAAAATAGGGAGGTGATCTAGTAGACCTCCACTTCCCACCCACTTCCTAATAAAGTGGTGTCTATCCACCATCTTATCAGTAACCAAAAACCTATCCAATTGCTTTGCTACTCTCCTTTCCCTGTATCTATTGTTCCACCAGGTTGGTTTTAGTTTGATAGGTTCAATATCCAGCCAGTTCCTTTCCACCAACTTGTGAGTGAAATAATCAGTCAACCCACCAACTTGTGAGTGAAATAATCAGTCAACAAATCATCACGAGCTTGAAGCCCCCAAACTTTAGCCTGCCCTAGGGAAAAATTAAAATCGACTCCAATGACCACCATGCCACCTTTCAATAATGTATTGTTAAATAGATTGTCCCAAAAATGGAATCTATTTAAATAAGGACCATAGACATTTACTATAGTATATGTATCCACAATACCCAGAGCCTTAAAATTCATACCCAAAACATACTCAAACCCCGAGATGTTCAAAACCCTAACCCTCCCAGAGTTCCACCCAACATCCACCCCCCCAGAATGACCATGGACATCTAGTGTCTCAAAACACCAACTAGGAAACCTACTTTCCAATCTACTCTTAACCACTTCACCAACCCCTAAAGTCTCTTGTAGCATAACAATATCAGGGTGCTCGAGTTCAAACACCCTCTAAATCAGTGATCTTTTCTGAGGACCAGCAAGACCTCGACAGTTAAAAGAAATAACCTTCATCTGCGACCCTTCTTCTGGGAATGCACTGCTCTAAGTTCCCTCTCAATGGATTTTATGTTTACCTTCCATCACATCTTTTATTGCTATGGACTAAGCCTTAGCAATATGATATCTCCTACCTCTCCCCCTGGAGACTGTGGGTGAGAATTTCCCAAGACCCCCTGGGTTCCCCTTGGTACACGATCATAGGAAATAACCTGAATCCGACGACTCAGTTGGTGAAAGCGGGGATATAACCTCCTCTTCAGACAAAACATGGCCCAAAACCAATGTAGGTTCATACAAAATAACAATAGATATGGGGGTAGATTCCACCAAAGGTTGAGTAGTAATATTCAAATTTTTAAATTTTTCTAGCCATTCCAGACGAGAAAAAATCAGACAATTGGTAAATAAATTGATAGACTGGGAAAGAGAGGAGGAAGTAACCGATAGCATAAAATATGGCACAGAAGGATCCATGACCAAACTGACATCCACCACTACTAGGGCCATGAAAAAATGTTCAACCACTAATCCGTTCACTTCCTCCTCCAAGCCCACAACCCCCTCCTGAATATGTGGTAAGACGGAGCCGAAACCCTCCCACCCGAGCCTTGCCATCTCGGTTCACACTGATGTCTATGACCGTTTATGATGCAAACCAACAGTATACATTCTGACGCCGGGTGACCAAATACATGACACCACCTACAATGGAAGGGCACATTTTCATAATCCAACATCTATTTAATCTGGAATCTCCCTCAGGTCAGCATCATGTCTTCTGCTAAACCCTGCATGATATTAATATTTACCAGAATGCGAGCAAACCTAAGCAGTTTTATTTGCTTAAAAGGACATATCAGCCTCCAGAAAGGTCCCTAAAATGTTCCCAATATTACGAAAATGTTCTTCAGACCAATAGTACATTGGAAAACCTGGAAGCCAAACCCATATGGGCACCAAATCCACTCTTTCCCTACTAGCATAAAAATGTGGATGCCAAGGTTTATACAAAATCGACGTATGATCCATTGAACGATTTCGACTGAGAACCCATTGTACCTATTCATGCTACTAAAAATTAAAACCAAACCAACCACAAGTCAATCCCACCACCTCTGGAACCTCCCCTAGCGCCTCCTTCCAGCAGTTCTCCACCCACTTTGAAACCGTCTTTAGGGAAAACTGTCAACCAATAACCTTCCCTACCAATGAACAATTATCCATCTACATAATCATCTCGCATCCAACATCTTTGCCTAATGCATAATTATATTTGGGCTGAAGGGTTTTAACAGAATGTTTCCATCTTCTCGCACCTCCCTTTTTCCCACCCCTACCGATCGCTTCAAATTTTGATCCAGAACCTAAAACCAAAGGAGGGCTAGAAGCATGAGAAAGAACATTAAAATGTTCACAAGGACCCAACAAGACCGCTTCCGTAGCACTACTAACAAAATTCCCCACCACATCGATTCACCTAGGAGATGTGTCTCTTTGACCCCCCAAACCCCCACCTTCCTATGTAACACTGGCAGAAATGAAAGAATCCACATTAATGGGATCCACACCATCTGGGTCTCCTAACCCCATTCTTCCAACACAAACACCAACGAGATTTGAATAATCCTCTAAAGAATGGCAAAATGGCGAAGTAGGAAATAACATATATGCCAGGGAAAAAATCACCCTATTGGAAGCAGGAAGGTTTGTAGTCGAGGTAACCCCCCCCCCCCCAGAAAAGGGTAAACCTGACTCAACAAACAAACCACCACCACTTGTCCCCTGCCAAAACATGACTTCCTCTAGGTGTTCACAAGAGTAGTCCACCAATTCCTCATCAACCATGTTTCATGGTTAAAATGTGAGGTGACATATAAAAAATGTTGTTAAAACAATCTACCACAGGTAAAAAGAAACTAAAGGAAACAAAAACCTAAAAACAAAACAAACAACAACCCCACTCCATCCACAAAGAACCGTCAGACCCTGCCGTACACCAGCTGACAATGACCACCACCTCCCCTTCCAGATCCCATCATCTTCGCTGATGGAAGCAGGCAGCTTGTGCAGCTTGCAGACTAGGCCTAGGTGCGCAAACCCTAAACCACAACCCTACTTCGCTCCATCCCCCTAGATCTCTTCCCCCTAAATCTATTTATTTTCACATCATCAACACCATTAGTGCTATCTACAGGAGGGTTTTGTTTTCTAGTTCATTTCTGCAATTTATTTCCTGTCTAGTAATTAAGGGGTTTTGTTTTCTAGGTCATTCTGCAAATTATTTCCTGTCTATAAATTCAATTTTAAAATATAGAACTAATTAAAGACAAATCCTATATATGTATATTATCTACTGACAGATTTCATATTGCTAGCAGGGTTATATTTAAATATAAATAAACCAACTGTTATCAATAGTATTAGTCTAAGCTCTAGACATAATATTATAACGTAAATATATTATAAAACATAACGTAAAACAAATCATTTCCATTTTTATTATAAACAACAATATCAAATATCAAGCTAAGCTATCGAGACCTCTAAGGTCTGAAGGCATGAGTGCCTCATTCATCATAACCACACTATATACTTCATAACATGAACATAAAATATAAATATCCAAATCATATCTCACAAGAGATTCCACATAATAAATCAACCTTAACTTAATCATAAAACTCATTAACATATATCACATCAATCAAGAGGTCACCTGATCGAATCCTGTGGGAAATTGTGCCAAACCAAAACCTCATCCACACACATATCCTTTACAACCAAAGTAGCTCAGGATCTAATCCTGCAAGGCTCACAACTTAAAAACCCAAAATACATAGAAGCGTGGCCAACATCGAATCCTGTAGGATTCACTAACAGCGTTTCCAAACACTGTAATAATTAATAATTAATCGACATAGTTTACATTGTAAAAATTGAATACCATAATAATTAACTACATATCGAAACCATTTCCCTGTCAACATTTATAGAAATTAAATATACACGCTGTAAAACATTTAACATTTCTCCACACATAAATCAAAACCCCAATATATACGCTATATCCATTTCATGGCTCATGGTCGTAAATACAAAACAATAATCCATTAAACAAAAACCCTAAATTAAACGTCTGTCTATGCTAAGCATATCAACGACATTCATTTCATAGGGTTAATTCCCACAGTCACAAACATTTCGAATTAAATACACATGTAAGAAAAATAAACACTACGAATAGCCATAAATCAACATTGCGCTAACCTCTTACACAGTTGGTGAGGTAAATGGAAAGAGAGCCATTTCTAGTAATGGCACGACTCTAAAGCCAAACAAATCTGCTAAAATACCTAAATGAGAATCTAATTACAAACATAAGTTTACACAGACAAACATTGCTAAAGCTAAGAATCGTAACCATGATATATACACAGTAGCGAATGCATTACAAATTAACCACTATATTTTCTTCATAAAATAACACAATCACATTTTCCAAGCCAATGCACCATTGGAAGCAATGGTGCTATCACCATTTATCAAAACCGCACATTATAAACAAAACAAAGAGTCTGTAATAAACCCCCACGGCCACAAAGTTAACACTATCAAATAATTATTCATTTACAACGGTTGAATCGCAATAGTATCGGCCTGAAGGTGCCAAACCCAACAAAAAACCCAAACCATATACGCATCTCCAAATGCTTTACATCATTTACAAATAGACCCATATCCAGTCGCAACCCTTAAAGCCAAGCCATACATTCATTCAAATGATGAGATTAAAGCTTTGTCAAAACACCACACATAGAGGAACACATTTGAACTTGTTTGTAATGGGGCTTAACTGTGAAGGGTAGTGTGTCGGCCACTTGGAAGACCCACAACCATGCAGTGAAGGCCTTGCAATATGCGAACAAAAGGCAACAAAGGATGAGGAGTACACCAAACCTCCAAACTGAAACAACAAATAAACAAGTGCTGCAAAACTAGAAACAAGGGCATACCTTCAACATGCTATCGCAAAACCAGACCTCACACCATGATATAGACCAAAGAACTGAATAGAGCTCACCCAACGAAAGTGCAAATGACTCTTTCCTCCTCGAAAATCCAAGCTTAGGGCTTGAGACCCACAAATCCCAAGGCACATTTACTTTTCCACCTTGTCCACCACTACATCGAATTCCAATCCCAATTCTATTGTTCATAAAAATCATAAACACGTTTTGACAATTGATTACCATGGATTTCATAAACCCTATCAAGAGCATTGTGGACTTAGGGTAAATCCATAATTCATGGCATATGTAATATGCCATGAGTGGCTTATAATAAACCTTCAACATTGTATACAAAAACCTTAATCAACATAGGGATAAGATTTAATATCTTAAGCCTTACACACTACAAAATAAACCATATAAATGTTAAGTACAGGTTTAAGCTAAATCAAGGTATTAAGACCATAGGTAATAATGGTAACCAATATAGACGTAGGTATAATAACCTAGCATTGAGTAAACAATAAATGCTAACCATCGTAGTAAGAGATGCTAGGATAGGACTTTGGTCCTGTTGTCTTCAGAGGCAATAAATAAGTTCAACATAGGTAGTATGACTTTGTTTTAAACTGTTATCACAAGTCTTCCGTCACCTGGTGCGCTTGCACAAAGAAGAGATGCATTAGGTCTATAAGAACTAAGTAAACCCTATAGCGACAAGTAAAATCAGTTACCTCTCCAGGTGTTTTTAGAAGGGATACAATTCCCACCACTCCACCCCTTGAAAATACAAGTTAAGTCAGGATTTTCCATAAACCAGTCCCCAAAAATTATAAACAATAAGTAAGCAAATAACTGTACACACATACACGTAAATCCATGATAAGAAGCAATCAATGAACAACATAACCATCTAATTCAGATTCAAGTAACATAACAACAACATAGAAGTACATTAATAATCACATTAGGGAAAACATGTAGAAGAAGGTAAGAACGACTTATGACAATTCAGTTCAGTGAACAAAGTACGACACATTCTGCATCAGTTAAGATAATGTCCAGTTCATGTAGTAATTAACTAGCTTAATATTTTTTTTTTTTTTTTATTTTAAAATTTTCAAATTTTGGGGACATTACATTGCATCACCCGTTTGAAATTGAGATCGACACATCAGGCTATGCCATAGGAACCATGATCACTCAAGTAGGTCATCCAATGGTGTTCCATTTGGAAAATTTCACTAATACATTTCACGAGTATTTGACTTATGAAAGAGAAATATATGCCATTGTATAATGACTTAAGTAATGGAGACACTACATTATAGGAAAATAAAAGGCAATTCATATGGACCATAATACTCTACAGTTCTCTTTGTCACTTTCTAAGTCACATATGGCGAGACAACTCAAGTGCATTAATTACCTACAACAATTTCATTTGGTAACTAAGCATCAGAAAGGAAAATCCAATGCAATAGATGATTACATTACCTAACTGCTAGTCTCTTAACTTCTTACAATGTTAGGTATGCATGATTATGAGACATTAAATGGCCTCATTTTTATGAATAAGACATTGACTTATCCTTATTATATTGAAACTCTAAACTTGTCAGCCGATTTTTATTGACTACCATGTGAAGGACAATTTTATTTACAAGCTTGGGTATCTTTGTGTACCTCTAGGTGAGAAAATATAGAATATCATTTGGAATGTAAACTACAACAAAAAAACATGTCATTTTGCAGTGGAAAAGACTCTCAAAGTAGTCTAGATTTATTTCTATTGGAATTCATTCAAGACACATTTCAACAAGTATATCAAGTAATGCATGGTTTGTGCCATCAATAAGAAACTGAATCGAAGGCAATATTTTTTATATCACCATTTCCCATTCCAATTTAAGCATGGGAATCCATTTCCTTATAATACTTGACTAGATATCCTATCAAAAAACAATGACATGATGCAATCCTAGTAGTTGTTGACAGATTCTGTAAAATGGATATTGTCATTCCTTGCAAGAAGACTACGTTAACAAAATAGTATTCTCATCTCTTCATCGAGCTTGTTTGAAAACACTATGACTTACTGACTACAATAATCTCTAACAAATATTGTATATTTTTCAACACCATTTGGAAAACACTCTGGTAGTATCTCAACTCAAAACTATCTATGTCAACCACATTCCATCCTCAAATTTATGGACAAATGGAAGTTGTGAATCGCATGGGGATACAGTTTCTCTACATGTATAACCAAAAGCACCACAAAAGATGGGACTAAATTCTCTCATGTATCCAACCTAGCTATAATTGATAACAACACAGTTCAATAAGCAAGAGTTTGTTTCAAGTATGTTATGTATTTCATCCATCAGTTCCTATTGACTCAGTCAATTAGTTGACTATTATAATCGAAATAAAACATGAAGAATGATAAGTTGAAAAGGCACTGAAGTTAAAGTATTGGGTTTGTGACATTCACAAATAAGAATAAGATATGTTTTAGTGAGTTAGTGAGAAATCCAAGTACAAACATAGCAAACATCAGATTCCTCATTCATGCAAAATTAGGGATCATGTCTAGTTGCATCTCAAGAAAAAAATATTCAGTGGCCCATATAGCAATATGAATAGTTTATGATATGGTCCTTACAACATTTTTGAGAAAATTGGGGAAAATTATTTTAATCTCAGCATTCCTCCATAACTGGGTTTGCATCTAATATTCAATATGGAATCGCTTCAACATATTTTCCACGACTGTTGGAACATATCAACTTAATTATAACTAATCCATAAGACAAATATCGATATTTTTAAGAGCCTCTTGTCATTTACACAATTATCAGATAGTAAACATGTTACACAAGGACACAAATAATTTCCATGTTTCAAGTGACCAAATAAGGGAAAATCCTAGCTCAAGGAAAGTGGTATCCTCTCACTGAGTTGGAGCACAAGATTCTTTAGATTATTAAGCAGAAAATGGGGACCTTTTCCACTTAAGGGAAAATGTTGGATCCATTACAAGAATCTATTAATTGGATTGACAAGTTCCTAGTTCTAGTTAACTCCTTGGACATATCGTAGTGAGACAAACATAGTTGAACCTATGAATAAGTACATCCATCGAATCAATCACACCTACAAATCAATCGATCCATCGACTTAGTCAACCCTGCATATTAATATATCCTTCGACTCAATCGAATCACATAATATTTTGTAATATTCATTCAATATACATGCCCCACAACACTCAATGACTCAAACACATGTCAATTGATGTTCTAAACTCTCATAAGGAACCAAGAAGGTTCCATCGACATGGAAACTATGCCTCTTTATTTTATTTTGGGAGACAGATGGAAATAAGATGGTTCTTCTCCTTAATAAATATGTAACTTCTTCTTTCTAACTGAAGCATAGTGCGTGGGAACCTAAACATTGCTCAAATTTGTATATAAGCATGTAAACCTAAATATGAAAAGGTTCCTTGTTCATGATTACACTAATATGGGTCCCGAAAGAGAAGGATCAATTGGTTCCTCATGGTTCCTTTATTCGACCTTCATTCATGTAAATGGGTGTTTCAACTTAACACATTTTGATATAGGGTTTTGATATATACTAAGAGACCAACATCCCATAGATTATTTCTCAATACAATTGGAGTTATCACATATGGGGTTTATTTGTTATCTATTCCTTACTTGCATTTCATGTGATTGGTATTGTTTATTGCTTTCAGCCATTTTTAGTTTGGTTAGTACCTACATTAGCTTTTTTAATCATACTAGTATTATATTATTTTTCCATAACAAAGATTCACTCATTCACTCAACTCTTTTGTCCTCTTGTCAAATCCTTGGGTGACATAGATCATTCTCATGTATTCCAAGAGAACAAAATTGGCATTGATTTGTGGTATCTTCAATAAAATCCCATATATTAGTATAGTCCAACCATTGATCTTGAATTTTTCTTTGAGATTCATGAGATACCTTTTGCTAGTGACTAATTTCTTTCTATGTCTCATATAATTCCACCATAGTCATAATTATTATGATATGGGTTTCTTTTCCTCTATGTTTGAATCTATTTAATGAATTCTAACTGATCTTGAGTTTTCCCTTGAGTTTCTTTCTATATCGAATTTTATTTATACAACATATAAAGTTCTAGACTTGGTCCTTGTAGCGGGAAATCCATTGCATATAAATCCTTCTTAATTTGTGTGTTAAATTAATCTTCCTCTAAAACATGTTCCAAAAAATATGTCATCAATACCTATGCATATTCATGGTACTTTACCTCATTCTCTAATAAAGCAATATTATTTTCCCATTTGTAAAAATCTATAGGCTATGTCAATAATTAATCCATAAAAGAACTAGTAATTGCAATTCCAATAGATCGTAGCCCTAATATTTGTGTTTTCTTTGTATACAAAACCTCTATTTTACTAGTGCAAATGATAGTATTATCTACAACTATTTTTTACTTTCTTTGAGTATTATTGACTATGGTTTTTTTTCTCTTGCTATAAGCAATTAGCTATAAATTTTTTATATCACCAGTACACTCTAGAATAGCTTTTCACCCCGTGAAAGTATATTTCTCAAGTTGCTTAGAGTGATAATATCTCCTCTACATTTCCTTTTCCTTTCTCTTAAGAATTTGGAGTCTTTTTGGTAATTTACATATTTATTGTAAGATCAACATTATTGTCAAGGGGATCGATGCGGGTTTTTGAACATTTAGTGATGCTTGGTATGCCTTGCTTCTATGTTGAATTATATTTTCCAACTTTGTTTTTTGCTTCATTCTCTTTCTTCTTTTAAACTTCCTATTTTTGTTCTTCTTCCTTCTTCCTCTTCTCTAACATAGTTTTTTCTTTATCTTTTATGCATTTCTCTGCCTTAAGGTATACACCAGGTTTAGAACCTTTCCTAGTTCTCTAAAAAATATTACTAAATAGAACCATTTATTTAGAGAAAAAATAAAAATTATGGTGGATATTCTTTGAAATTTAAAATATGGCCAACAATGATGAAACAAGAGAAAAATTAATTAAATGCATTCAAACAAACTCACAAGAATACCGTGAATTTACCCTGGAAACCCAAATGGGAAAACTAAGTTCAAATGGGTTCAATATTCTAATTCTAACAATCTCTATACACTTGCATGATCAACATTCTTCTCCTCCTACACTCTCTTCACAAAAAAGCCCTTGGAGAGTGGAAACACAATGAGAAATAGTAGAGCTGGGGGTAACAGGAATCCAATATCGCCAACCTTTCATTTCCCATTCCCACTCTCTCTTTTCTCATTATGTTATTATTATTTTTTATTCATCTTTTTTTTCTCACATTTCTTTAACATTTGTATTTATTTTTACAATGCTTATTAATCTATATAACACTTGTTGACATGTTTTTTTCTTCTTCAGGTATTGAGTCTTCGTCCATTTTCCACTTAGATCCAATTTCAAATCATTGAGTTATATTGGGTACAAGATTGGGAAATTTATATGATCACACCCCGGCAATGGATATATTAGTAGTAACAAAGATATGTGTTGACATGGACATAAAATGCACCACTAGAGGTATTCGTATCAACAAGGGGGGAGAAAAACACTAGAATAAACTTAATTTTGTCAATGTTTGACTCCAATTTCATTTTTGTAAAGATATGGGCACCTCATATACACTTGACTAATAATAATCGTGGATGGGAAATTACTTGCATAAAACTCAATTCACTCTATAAAACTCCATTCACTCTATAGATAATCTGTCGTGTTTGGATCTGATTAGTTGGATAATCCATAAAACTAAATTCACTCTATAGATGGTATATCATTTACTTAAGACATTGGGAAATTCCCCCTTCTCTCCAGATATGCATCCCTAAGTTCCTCCTTTTCAAAACCTATTGGCACCATTGTTAGATTTGATGAATTATATTGAGCCTTAAAGAAGCTAAAAGAAGACCTAAAATGGAATAAGTGTATTTATAAATATGGGAAAATACCTAAATTTATTCTAACCCCCTTTCCATCCACTACCCTTCCATCCATCTCCCATCCCATTGTTTCCCCCTCTTCCTGTGTTCATTTGGAAACATACTTAGGGGAAATACCTAAGAAATTATTGTCTCCCCATGCCTATTCTTCCCCTCACAATAATAAATTGGCCAATATGAGAACAAATACCATACTATATCTAAAGCTAAGAAACTAGTAAAGGCACGCTCACATGTATTTTATGGAGTGTTGGACATGATCCTATACATTGCTACTAGAAAAATGCAATATCATAGGTATACATTCAAGTTCAATAGATATGAAAATATACAATCACTCGGGAACTTAAAGCATTTGAATCCCCTAAGGAGGTTAAACAATGATTAATCTCTCCATAAAAATGGAGCATGGGATTAACCCCTGAAAATGTCAATCCATTCACAAAATCATCAATGTACATAGAACAAATGTAGTTTATTGTTCAAGAAACAATGATTTTGGATTTTACAAGCAAAATACCTCTTTGGGAAACCAAAATTCTAAATGCACCAAATCCATTGGTCTATTTGGAGGCTTACTAGTGGATTGGAAGAACACCTATCAACTCATTAGTTGTGTAAAATTCCCAAATTGCATTTATGTTACTCTCTTTCTAATGATATCAATCATATTATTTTACTCTTGAATGGCTATGGACCTTCAACTAGAATATCTAGGATTTTTTACTTGACTTGGTCAATAGAGGTATTTTAATCCCCCCCCCTCCCCTCAACCCCAATCTAATCCTAGGGGGGGAATAGATTAGATCTAATTTGAATGATGATTTGAAATGAGACAATAATTGAAAAAATGGCCCTTTGGTAGACTCATTCCTTGATGTTTTTAATATGTGCCTTTGGATTATATTGAGTCTATATCCCTCTTGGTGGCATGGACAAATAATAAACAACAGAGGATTTCATTGGGAAAATACTTGATATTTATATATGGTCAAGGATTATTCTTATATTAGATACATATATAAATTTCAAAGGTTTTCTTGAATGGTTCCTCTGATCACTATGTCAAACCATTCAACTTAACTTCATAAATAACCAAAATTCGTCCATAATAAGAATACCACCAAGATATTGAAAGAAGCCTTAAGTTATGGTAACACCATTAACTATTCCTTATGGAAGGAATCACTCAACAATCCATGCTTATTGTTGGTTTTGGAGCTTGAACTTCTTATTCTAGAGTTCATGTTTCTGTCGTGTTTGGATCTGATTACCATGGCGTGGGGTGTGGAGGGATTCCCCCCCACTAAATTCTTCAAGGGGATCCATGGTGTGGAAACTATTTTCGGATCCCCCCCTTGGCAAGGGGTTGGGGGTGGTGCCCTCGTAATGAAAATTTAGGAAAAATTCATTGTAAAATGTTGTAATTTCATAGTCATGACTTGGTTAATAATGGGTGATTTATGGGCCCATTGTTTTGGGAATCTATTGGTATTTTCCCATCGTATTCCCTCTATAAAAGGAAGGAATTGTAATACAACTGTGTGTTCTATTGTAACATTGTAGAAAAGGATCTCTTTTATTGTGTAAGAGAGTCTGTGAGAGAGTGAAGAGGAAGTGTAGAAGGTGTGTTATAGGTTGTACCCCTTCATTTTGATGGACAATATAATAATGAAAGGACTAGGAATTTTTGTGTGGATGTATCCCATCTTGGATTAACCATGTTACATTGGTGTCTCTCTTGTAATGCATTTATGTGTTTACTATTTTCATCTTGTTTATTGTTATTGCTTTGCAATCCTGTTTTCTAACAATTGGTATCATATCCAAAAGATCTATTTGGTTGATAAAATCACGGGAAAGAAGGGTTCTTGGTTCAAATGGGAGAAATGGATGAAAAATGAAAGTTTAGGGTTAAGAAATTTAACGACCAAAACTACTAGTTATGGAAGATGCAAATGGAGGGTGATCTGTACCAGAAGGATATATTCCTACCATTGGGAAAAAAAGCAAAATAGTCGGTGACTATGAAGGATGATGAATGGGAGGTTCTTGATAGAAAGGAAAGGAGAATAATAAATATGTGTTTAGATTCATTAATGGATTTCAATATCTCAAAATAAAACACAAGGAGGGTGTGATGAGGGAATTGGAAAAGTTGTATGAAAAAATCTCAGTTTCCAAAAAAGTATTTATAATGAAGTGCTTATTTAATATGAATATGTCAGAAGGTGGATTTGCTGCTGACCATTTAAATGAATTTAATATGGTTACTAATTAGCTAAGTGAAAAAGTATATATTTGATCATAATCATGTTGTTGATTGGAAAGTGATCCAGGTGGAACTGAAAGGGGATTTTCTTGTATAATCAGTCTACATATTGAGCGTAAAATCAAGGTGTTATAGAACCGAGAGTTTAGGAAGGTAAAGGTCCAATGGACCCATTACAACCCCGCTGATGCAAATTGGGGCATGGAAGATGCCTATGCCTTCTTCAAATTCAATTGATTCAAGAATGCCTCTAAGTATTAGCAATTCTTCATCCCTTTGAGTTGGAAAGGGGCTATTTCTTTTGGTATGAGAAAGGTTCTCCCATGTTTGTAATCCCTACAATGTCTTTCATCCACCTTAAATTTGACCCTATATATTTAATGGAAAAAATCCTTGGTGTGAGGAAAGAAAGGAGTTGATATGGATCCTCTTCAAATCCATATACTCTGATTACTATATGATATTCGAATATGAACTAGTCCCCTTTCATGGTGTGTGAAGTAAATTGGAGCCATTTCTTATTCTCAAGGAACTTCCTATGTGGAACGACATCACAAAGAATAAAATATGTGATAATCATTACTTTGTTGGGGAAATCAGAGAAATTTCTCAAGATAATATTAGTCCATTTGAAAATTGGGATTGGATCCTCTTTTTTATCCATCATCTTTAGGTTCAAGGATTTATAATGTTCAAAATCTTGGTACAAGAACATATGAAACAAAAATATGGGTATATGAACAGGGAATGCAGAGGGAATTCTTCTAATTGTTCATGTATTCTTTGAATAGAAAAATCACATAGGTCATAGGGTGAAAACATGAAGTTGGTATACACTTGTTGCTTGTTTTGACAAAAAAGCTGTAAAATTTTATGTTTTTCAACTTAAACCCTTTCAAACACATATCCTCCTTAGGAATTTCACCTTGATGTAAACATAAGAGGTTTAGAGAATTCTATTAGCTTCCTACTCATATTTTTTTGAAATTTTTTTATGGACATATAATATGACAAATTTGATGGGCAACAACGTCATATACTATAAATTTTTAGGAACTTTGGATAATGAGTGACCTGTGTGTCCTTCATTCTTTTTAGAGATGATTATTCATTTTACAAAAACCAAATGTATGTTCATAATCTACACAGATTGTATTTTGCAATGGATTATATGTAGAGGATTTTCAGACCTAAACACTATTTTTTATTATTTTTCAAAATAACATATGTTTAAAAAATGGTGCTTTATTGACACATGTTTTTGTTCTCCCATTTTCTTTCAAATGCGACTCTTATCATACAAACTAAAACTACCCTTTTGAAAAGAAAAATGCAAGGAAAATCCTTCTGAGTTTTTACATTTGTCTTTTGTTGTAATTGTGATTATCTTGCACTAGTACATATGGCTCAAAAGTCCAGTGAAATTTTGTCACAAAATAGTTAAAATCAATGTTTTCATGGAAAAACAGTTTAAATTTTTGGAAAAAATTGAAAATTCCCCTGACGATCGTCACTATAGAGATGGTATGGACCTTTCATTACTATAGTGACAAAAGGTCCATATTGTCGCTAGAGCAATGAAATATCCATAATGTCGCTATAGCGATGAAAGCCAAAAGGAAAACTTGTTTTTGTTTTTCTTTTTTAACGGTCATTGAACTTTTTTTTTGAAATTTGATCATTGTGCATTTTCACCGAAATCACGACCCTGATTGATCTATAAATACATTTTCTTAAGTCATATTTTCAGAATCATTTGCTAGAGTTGCAATGATCTTTCTACTGTTTTTTTGTTCTGCGATTTCAAGAGTCCGATACTGGTTTGACACATCGAATTTTCGATCTCATTAGTTTTCCATGTTGGAGTAATTTACCCAACATGCACACTTATTTGGTCAATTTTGGCCTATTTACCCACTATCTTAAGTTTAATTGACTTACTTGGCATCAGATGAGCACACTATGACATCAACATGAGCACACCCACACCCTCCTTCAGTCAAGGAAGCCAACTAAGCCTTCTCCTTCATTCAGGGAGGCTAACCGGGATTCCACCTTCAAACAAGGAGCAATTCCGGGGTGATATGAGTGCCATTAATGAACCGAATTGATAATTGATTATTGTTTCACCTAACAATCAATCAAGATGATTTCTGAAGGAGCCTCAATTCATTATTTGATTATTTTTTGGACAATATTTATGAACTGGAGCTAACACTAGAACCTACAAACACTTCTGATGACATGTGTCACTTCAGTTAACTCCATCAGAGCTACTTGGAGTTATGGATGCGCTACCTCCTTCGGTTGGACATGAAGTTACATGTGATGAGTCACTTTCAGTTAGACTCAGTCATCTATTGCACTCCGATTCAGTTAGGACTTAGTGTGAGAGTCAGTTATTGATTAGCTTGGTGGTTAACTATGTGTGCCGATTGTGGCTGACATTTAGTTAAGCTACACCCATTCATTCAATTCGAATGAAATCCTTGGGAATTCAAATTGTCTTGGTATTCATGCATTCTGCATGACCATTGTATTGTACTATCATTATTTTATTGATTATACAGAGCTGCAACATTCCATTGCAGCACCATTATGCCATTTTCATGCTTAATTGTCTGAAATCTCTTATGAGACTGTGTTTTAGTCCCTAGATTACTATGACAGATTAATATGGTATCAGATTTCATAGTAGGACAAAGCTCATTCTCTTCAAAAACATGGTTTTTGGTAGATCTTGCATGAAAAATTGAGCAAAAGGTCAAATTCTAGCACTGCGCTAGAAGTAGAAGGTTTACCACTTAATACCCCAAGTTAAGGAACTGTTGATCAAGATTACTTGATCAATTATGCTGGGTGTGATGAAAACCTAAAATGTGCAGGATATTCAACCTTACGGTGACTTTATTGTTTTGATTTGCAGGTTTTACAGGCTCACTGCATTCGCCATAACAGTTTGATATGGATTCTCCCGTAGATCTTTTGACTCTGTTCAATTTCCATTAATGGAAATGAGACATGGAGATCTAGCTACGTGCTAGAGGACTCTATCGGGTCACTATGGACACAGAAGAAGAGCCTACTCATGTTATAGATAAGGCTAGATTTTTGAATAAGAAAGATGAAGCTTTCGGTTTCGTGTGTCTCTCTATCTCCAAGGATAATCTATTCCATCTCTCGATATTGAAGACTCTGAAAGAGATTTGGGACCAAATTTCCTCCCTGTATGGAAAACAATATGACTTGATGTCTCTTCAACCTGGCAATTTTGAGACCCTTAATGATTTTTTCACAAAATTCAAGCATATTGTCCTTCTACTGAAGCAGTGTGAGGTGAAGAACAAGGATGATGAGCTCATCCTCTCCATTCTCTCAAAAATTGGAGATGAATATTTGGTGTTTGTTTCTACATTCCATGCAAGGAATCTCACAACCCCTGGGTGGAAGATGCCTTCACTCAATGCCTTCATTGAGTCCCTAACAAATGAGCATGATAAGCTTGTCCATATGGGGATCATCAGATCCTCCTGTGACCCAAGGATCTGAAGGGGAAAGGAAAGAAGAAGAAGAACCCCAAAACCAAATTCGAAGCTCCTAAGCCTAAAGTTCAAAACCAACAGAAAGAAGAGCCTTTTGGCTCGAAGAAGAACACAAACAAAGGCCGCCATGGGAAGGAAAAAGTCAAATGTTCATACTGCGGGAAGGGCTTCCACCCTGAACATGCTTGCATGAAAAAAATATTGATGAAGCTACTTCTCTCTTTGAGAGAAATAAAATAAATATTCTAGAAAGCTTTCAAAGGAAAGAATATCAAGATCAAGAATACCAGCATGAAAGAGGTCATGCCCTCATGGAAATCAATTCAAAGTCCAAGGCTCTACTCATAGATTCTGGAGCTTCGAAACACATGATGGATAGAAAAGAATATTTCTATTCTCTCGACACCAGAAAGAGCATTCCCATCCACATGGGATATTACTCTAGCATCATCTCAAAAGGACAAGGTACAATAAATCTTGAGCATGGTTATTTTTACAATGTTTTGTATGTACCATGTCTTGCATCAAACCTCCTGAGTGTCTATCAAATGAACCATACTGGAGTGCCCATGAGAGAATCCTTCAGCCCAGATGATGTAGAAATTACTAAAATTGCATCAGGGAAACTTGTGGCAAAAGGCTCTACAAATCATCATGCAAAATCCTATGAGTTCTCCCACTTTGTGGCTGATGCAAATCCCATAGCTTTGCTGACTCATGAAAATGAGGTTAGTAGGCTCTGGCATGAGAGGTTAGTAGGCTTTGGCATGAGAGGTTTGGCCATATAAAATTCAAATAATTTCAGAAATTACATAAAAATCCCATGGTTGAATGCCTCCCAGTCATCAAAGATGCCACTGAGATTTGCGAAGGCTATATTTTGGGCAAGCATCCTGAGCATAAGTTTGATTGGGGGAAGGAAAGCCGAGCATCAGAAATTTTGGGGCTGATTCATTCTGATATCAGTGGACCAATTCCCACCACATACTTGAATGGATATTGGTATGTTCTCACTTTTATAGATTATTTTTCTAGATATACATGGGCCTTCTTCATCAATAACATCAATAAAAAGTCAGAAGTCTTAGAAAAATTCATTGAATTAAAAGCACTAATTGAGAATGCATCTGGGAAAAAGATAAAAAATTTGAGATTTGATAATGGTGGGGAATATATCAGTAATGAGTTGCTGCATATATTTTTTGAAAGTGGTATTCATATCCAACATTCATTTCCCTACACTCCCCAATAGAACGCTGCAACGGAGAGAAAGAATTGGTGTCTCAAGGAGATGACCACTTGCATGCTGGAAGCCAAGAAGTTGGCTGAATTTATGGGATGAGGCCATGAATTTTGTTGTCTAAATTCAGAATAGAGTTCCTCACTCATCTATGAAATGGAATACCCCTTTAGAATCCTACTTTGGACACAAGCCAGATGTGTCGAATCTCAGAGTGTTTGGGTCCACTGCACGGACCCGTATTCTGCATGGTAAGAGGAAAGACTTGCAACTGCAAAGTATTGAATGTTTGTTTATTGGGTATCCTGGAGAATATAAATATTTCAAGCTGATGTATATCATAACAAAACAAATCATCATTGAAATAAGTGTCCGGTTCGATGAGCCTCTTCAAGAGGTAGAACTAGTGAAGGAGAAAACTGTTGAATTTCCTTCCTATTCTACTGAATATTTGGACGATGAAATTGGGGGTAATGAACCTGATATGGAACCTGATTTGGAACCTATGATATATGATATAATTGACTAGAAAGCATCAAGTTCAATTTCAGAACCTGAAGTGCAAACACATCTCCCAACTTGGGCCAGACAGACACTTTCTTCTGCCGGTTACAACATTGGAAATCCTGATAATCCAAGAAGAACCTGGTCCGATTTCCAAAGAGCAGGTATTGCACTCTCTTGTAATGAATATTTGCTGTAATATATTTGTTATTTAATGATAATTTCAGATCCTAAGTCTTACTATCATGCTAAAAAATATTTGAGATGACAAGCTTCCATGGATGAAGAGATGAATTCTCTTCAAAAGAATGCTACTTGAGAGCTAGTTTCTCTTCCTTCGGGGAGGAAATTAGTTCAATGCAAGTGGGTATTTCAGAAAAGGGTTGCTTCTGATGGAAGCACCTACAAATATAAGGCAAGTATGGTAGAAAAATGGTTCTCCCAAGTCCAAGGAGTGGAATACCATGATACCTTTGCATTGGTTGCAAAAATGGACTCCATCCGCCTAGTTTTGGAAATTGCGGCATCCAAGCACTGGGAAGTGAATCATATGGATGTTAAGTCTGCCTTTCTACATGGATATATTCATGAGGAGATATACATGAATTTTACTAATGGCTACATTTCGTATTCATCTTTGGTTTTCAAACTAAAGAAGTCATTATAAGGGTTAAAACAGGCCTCAAGAGAGTCGTATTCCAAGATGGATGCCTTCCTTCTCTCACAAAACTTTGAAAGGTGTAAATAAGATTCGAATGTGTATCTACAGAAGTATGATTGTAATTTTCTTATTATTTTTTTATATGTTGATGATATCTTGATTACTGGTAGCACTGTTGCTTCCATTTCTATCATAAAAAATGCCCTCCATGATGCATTTGAGATGAGCGATTTGGGGCTCTTGAAGCAATTTATGGGGCTTGAAATTGCACAAAATTCTGATGGGATAGCGGTCACTCAGTCCAAATACATATCATACCTGTTATTTAATTTTAACATGGATGAATGTAAGGCTTCTCCATTCCCTTTCCTTTTAGGGATCAACCTTGAAGAAGGAAAAAACACTCCACCCATGGATTGCACAATCTACCGCCTACTGATCGGTATCTTTCTTTACTTGAATCATTCTCATCCTGATATATGTTATTCCATGAATGATGTATCAAGATACATGTAATAGCCTCATGATATTCATTGGAAGGCATCCAAGTGGATCCTCCAGTATATTTAGGGCACTAGGACCTACGACATTCACTATGCTGCAGAATTTGAGCTAGAGTTGGTTGGTTACATAGATTCAGATTGTGTAGGAGATTCTATTGATCGGAATTCTACTTCTGGATATGTGTTCATGTTTGGTGGTGGCCCCATTTTCTAGTCTAGTAAAAATCAGGGCACCATTGCATTGTCTTCAGTAGAGGCCAATTACCAAGGAGCAGTGAATGCTTGCATCCAAGCTGTTTGGTTGCAAGGAATTCTTTCAGAGTTTGATTTTGGTAGTAATTTGTCCACTATCCTCTTTTGTGACAATAAAAGTGCTATTAATATCTCCACAGATCTAGTTACCAGGCAGAGGACCAAGCATGTAGAGATACACATGCACTATATCAGGGAATTGGTGCATGACAGGATCATCATTCTGCAATACTGCCCTATTGATGAGCAGATTGTAGACATCTTCACCAAGATATTTTTAGAGAAGAAGTTAATTTAACTCCGTTCACTATTGGGGATGATTTCATCAGGGTGATCAGATTACTTTCCAGTGTTCAGCTTGAGGGGGGGGGGTTCCCACTGGGTTTTCCCTCTTTCCTCACTTAGATTTATTTTTGAGCATTGTTTGAGTTACATTATTGTACAGGGTGACCTATGGCCTTTGTTTTTGGGGCCCTAACATTTTATGCATTTTTTCTCCTCCTGACTATAGATTAAGGGGGGGGTGTTGGAGTCATTTACCCAACATGCACACTTATTTGGTCATTTTTGGCCTATTTACCCACTATACTAAGTTTAATTGAATTACTTGGAATAAGATGAGCACACTGTGACATCAGAATGAGAACACCCACACCCTCCTTCAGTCAAGGATGCCAACTAATCCTTCTCCTTCATTTGGGGAGGCTAATTGGGCTTCCTCCTTCAAACAGGGAGCAATTCTGGCCCCGATCTGAGTGTCATAAATGCACCTAATTGCTAGCTGATCGTTGTTTCACCTAACAATCAATTAAGATAAGTTGTGAAGGCACCTGCATTCATTATTTGATTATTTTTTGGCCAATATTTATGAACTAGAGCTAACACTAGCGCCTACAACCACTTCTGATGACATGTGTCACTTCATTTAACTCCATCAGAGCTACTTGGAGTTATGGATGCACTACCTCCTTCAGTTGGACTTGCAGTTACATGTGATGAGTCACTTCCAGTTAGACTCAGTCATCTATTGCACTCTGATTCAGTTAGGACTTAGTGTGAGAGTCAGTTATTGATTAGCTCGGTGGTTAACTATGTGTGCCGATTGTGGATGACATTCGGTTAAGCTACACCTATTCATTCAATTTGAATGACATCCTTGGGAATTCGAATTGTCTTGGTATTCATGCATTCTGCATGACCATTGTATTGTACTATCATTATTTTATTGCTTATACAGAGCTGCAACATTCCATTACAACACCATTATGCCATTTTCATGCTTAATTGTCTGAAATATCTTATGATACTGTGTTTTAGTCCATAGATTACTATGACGGATTAATATGACAGGTTATTTTGACTGCAATGCACTAGTCTTTATTTTTGTTGCACCGTTTATGTTCCAACTAGGGCTTCAGTGCAATGGAGAAATTTTTTATATAGTTTGGGATTTTTGTGACAAAATGTAATTTTATAAATTGTCATTTGTGTTAAAATGTAAATTTTAAAATTTTCATTTATATTAAAATGTAATTTTTTAATTGGTGGTTTGTGTTAAAATGTTAATATCATGACCATCATCGTAGATTTCAAGTACACAATCTAATTAGATTTAACTAGCCCCCTCAATAAAGATAGCCAATGAGACCACAATGGTGTATCCTTTCAAACTTTGATAGTCATTTGACAATATCGACATTATCATCTATATCCATAATCCTATTTGACAATCCTTTCAATTTTTGAGGGTATACATATATACTAATAATCTCATTTGAAAATATCATGTCAATGTGTTGAAACCTTTTAATCTCTAGTATAATGAACATGAACAATATTACTGACCCCTCAATTTCTTCTACATTAGATCCATTGACACCATAATGTAGACTTTCTTGCAATTAATACTTATAAAACAATGTAGGGAACCAATTAACCACTAATCATCCTATGGGTATAACCACTTGTCAAAATGGTGTAAAAAATCCTTTCACAAATACACTTAACCCAACATACTAACTTGTTTGGACATTTACATAGAAATTCATTACTTTATAAGGAAACATCATATCTATATTTAATATACCAACACATGCATTGAAGTATTATGTAAACTCTTAATTTGTGACATCATTAACACAATTCCTTAGCCCCTTTTTTAACGCAATATATAAATTCATGTTATGTAGAGTGAATATCCATTACCCACCATACACCAATGCCTATTGTAAAAGCATGTAGTAATGCAAGGGAATTATAACTTAGGTAATCCTCTAATCACATCCTTTAATTTTTGGTCTCCTTTAATATATATATACTCTATTCAATTTAGACATACGTTATATATTGATTAATGAGGTTTATTTATTTATTTATAGGCTATCAGAATGTCAAATAAATATACTTGGTAAGAAAACAATCGGAGGTATGCTGAGGCCAAGGAAACATTGGAGGAAAAGGGTGATGGAAAGTGTTATTTCCCTTACAATGATTGCAGAGGTTTTCAAACTAGAAGAATTTTAAGAACATCAGCTGAAAAAATTGTAAGGAGAAGGGGCATGCTCAAGGGGGGTATGAATACCATCCCTTGGTAGGACGTTATTCATTACATATTGTACTTCTTGTAATAGTACTGATAAAGTATTCACATTTTTTTTATCATTTTAAATATATGTGTTGTATATTATACATGAATGTTATTGCATTGTTTGTAAATATAAAGACAATTCCCCCAAGATGTCGTCTGCCAGAGAGCTATTTTCCACATAATAGTAGAAATGCTACTTTACAAGACGACGAGCATGGATATCATGCTATTGAAGATTGAGTTCTTAATGATCCTATGGATGAAGATGATGTTATTGATACTAATGGTGAAGATGAGATAAATAGATTGCTGCAAGACACATTTTCTCCATTGGATGAGGACAACCTCCATGATTTTCATGATGTTCCTCTTCTCGAGAAGTCCCAAGAACCTCTTTATGAAGGATTAACAACCAATATTCTATCTACTATATTGTTGTTGGTGAAATTTAAGGTTTTGAATGGTTTATCAAACACTTGTTTCACATAGATCCTAAGGTATGTACAGTTGATTATTTTCCTCTATTTTTAGTGTTAATTAATTCATAAATTAGGGATATGAAATATTTATGATGTATATTGTTTACATTTCACTTTTTATCAATGTTGCATATTGTTGGGTGAATTTCTATTACCACCTTCAAATAATTTACCACACACAAGTCGAGAGGTATTCTTGATTATGAAAGAAATTGGAGTGGAGTATCAATCTATTGATCCATGTCCTAATGATCATATTATATATTATGGACAGTATGCATTAGAAAAAAATGCCCACAATGTGAAATTAGTAGATATCAAACTGATCAATTAACAAAAGAGGTCCCTCACAAAGTTCTTCATTATATTCCCATAATTCCACGTTTCCAATGACTATTCAGGTGCCAAATTATAACACAATTTATGGATTACCATGCGAAGAACATAAGTGAAGATGGTGTTCTTCGAATTCATGTAGATTATACTACATTGAAGAACATCGAAGAAAAATGGCCAAATTTTAAAGATGAAACTCGTAATGTTAGACTTTCATTGGCAGCTGATGGTTTCAATCCATTTGGTGAGCTTCATTCTACTTACTCAGTGTGGCCTGTTTTCGTCATAAACAATAACCTACAGCCTCCTTGGATGACCATTAAAAGAGAGCACACAATGTTGGCAATTATTATTCAAGGTACTTTCTTGAAAGCTGTAATTATATTATTTCATAAATTTATTTGTTTAATTGTCTCATGAGAACACCTTTTATATATTTGGATGGATAACTAAATAACAATATTGTATGTTTATTGATAAATTAGGTAAGTACTAAGTTAAATATATGAATGTATATATTGATCCTCTTATTGATGAGCTATTGAAGTTATGGGTTGGAATCACTATTTATGACATCTCTAGACCAATAGGGCAGAAACAATTTCAGTTCCATGGAATACTTTCATGGACAATTAATGACGCTCCCCGGTTAACACATTTTTGTGGTATGTAACTTTATGTTGTACGTCGTTAAAATTATATGTTTTTAAGGTAAAAAACATGCATTTAAAAAAAAAATTAATAATCTTTTGATGCTATAACATTAATACATATATATTGTAGGTCTTCATACAAAGGGAAAATTTGCATGTCTAGTATGTGGTCCTAGTATAAAATCTTGTCGTTCAAGAAGTTTAGCAAAGGAGGTGTTCGATGAGTACATGCACTTCCTCCCTAAGAACCATAGGTACTGAACTATCGAAAAAGCAAAATTCAATAGTAAAGAAGAGAATGCAAAGAAACCACGAAGAATGACACCTCACCTATGGAAGTTGGAATATAACATAAATCATCGAGGTATGAAAATTGCATATGCAACATACAATATGTTCACACAATATTATGATTTTTATATTTTTACTGAATTTTCTCTACCATGGGTGTCATGAATTACTGTTAATGTGTTTTCGTTTATGTTTAATGAATGTATTTAAGGCATGAATGGGATTCCATGAGGAATGAAAAGTTATCCTATACAATTCAATAGGTTTCCTTATTATGAGAAGCTACAAATAACTCATTTGTTTGATACAATGCATATCGGGAAGAATGTAACATAAATGATATGGCAGACATTAGTTGGAAGGTCAGACAAAGATAAAATTGGAAAAAATTGTAGTGACATTGCAGAAGCCAATCACACATTGCAAAGTGTAATTATTTCCAATGCTAGAAATGGGAACCAAAATATTAGTATTCCATGGTTATTGATGGAGCAACAAAGCAATGCTATAAAAAAGGTCATTCAGAAAATAAGGTTTCCGACGGGATTTTCGTTGAACATACAAAATATCCTAACAAAAAAAGGTGATTTTGGCAGTGTTAAAACTCATGACTAGCATACATTCATTAAGGTAATTATTTACATATATAATTTCCATTAAGTAAATATTTTTAGTAATTGTTCTCTCCTATTTGGAAACATTAGATAATGATTTTTTTTCTACAGTACGTTCTACCTCTAGCTTTCCCAGATAGCTTTGATGAAAACATAAAATAAGTTGTATATGATCTTGGTAAATACGAGAGGTAAGTAACAATTTTATATGCATGAAAAATGTTCATTTTTTTGGTTGCATTGCTTATTGACATATTGTGTTTTACAACTTGGAACTTTATTATATATTATATGCCTCAATCTGGTTGATCATTCATGTTATTTTCTTGCATCTTTTGTAGCTGGATTTCATCTAAAGAAATCCATAAAGAAGATATTAGGTACTGGAAGAGAGAAATTCCTCGTCTAATGTTTGAAATGCATAAGTATTTTCCTCTAGCATTTTTCAATGCACAAGAACACTATCTCATACACCAAGTTGAGGAGATTGAATTGCGTGGACCTGTAAACTCAAGGTCAATGTGGATGGTGGAAAGGCATTTGAAGTCATTGAAGGATTTTTTTAGACAAAGAGAATGTCGTGAGGGTTCTATTGTGCAGGGCTATATACTATATCAATCAATGGTGTAAATTAGCTAATATCTTCCAAATTTAGCAAAAAATATCAATCTACCTCGCATTTGGCATGTCGACTCCATCAACAAATTTGAAGGGGAGGTCCTGTTGGGGAAAGGTAGAAAGAGGAAAGTGAAAGGTAATTGAATGGTGTACATTTTATTTATTATACAACTAATTTTTCAATTTATGTAATTTTTATTATTCCATCAGTATTTAAGGTAAGCTTATTTTCCTTTAATCATAGCTAATTTACCATTCTTAATTGTTATTTTTTCATATAGTTGGTCACGTTTGGGATGCAATACATTTATACATTGAAAACAATATTTATTGAATGTAGGAGTGGATTTAACGATGTACAAAATACTATGGTACCTTATCATGGGAAGGAGTTAGTAAAATGATTAAAAGAGTGCATCGTCATCGAGAAGAATATCCCAAACTTAAGCAAAGGGAAATTGATTTAGCAAGCGGCTTAAAAGATAAAAAGGAAAGAATATTTAACTTGCTCATTTTTTTCGTTGTTTCACATTGTATCAAAATATTTCTCTCGTTTATTTCTTCTTATATATTTATTTATTGAGTAGGGCATGATGCAACTGATACATCACAATGCTATGTGGTGCTATGGTCGTAAATTTTGCATCAAAAAGTTGGATGGAAAGAGGAAACCATTTGATTGTGGGATAAGTGCAATTTTTCAAGTCACAAATGTTTCCTCTAGAAGTGATAGGAATCCAAAAGTATCTGAAAATAGGTACTATGGTTATTTGGAAGATATACTTGAGTGTGACTTTAATTCCTTTAAATTAGTTCTATTTGAGGTCAAATGGTATAGGATACAGATGAATGAACATGATCCTGAAAGAACTGTTATTGAGCATTCATCACCATCATCCTCATCATCCTCATAATTATCATCATCATCATCATTGCCACCACCACCACCATCATCATCATCTCCATCATCATCATCATCATCATCATCATCATCATCATCATATCATCGTCATCATCATCATCATTGACCCATGATCATCATCATCATCACTCTTATCATCATCATCATCATCATCACCATATTCATTGACATCATCATCATCATCATGATTTTCATCATCATCCTCAACATCCTCATCCTCATCCTCATCATCATCATCATCGTGTCCATCATCATCACCATCCTCCTCCTCCTCCTCCTCATCCTCATAGTCATCATTATTAGCATCATCATCATCACCACCACCACCACCACCATCATCATCGAAATCATCATCGTCATCATCATCATCATCACCATCATCATCATCATCACCATCATCATCATCATCATCACCATCATCATCACCATCATCACCATCCTCATCATCATCATCATCATCATCATCATCCTCATCGTCATCACCACCACCACCACCACCATCATCATCATCATCATAATCATCGTCATTTTCATCATCATCATCCTCATCGCCATGATGATCATCCTCATCATCATCCTCATATCAATATTGTACTTTTCATTTGATTGTCATTTTATAGATGTCCTAATTGTCAACAAGGACTTAACGGAATTATTGGAACCTTTTATACAATATATAAGTCCTTTTATGTGTGCACTTAGATAACCATTTTTATAGTGATTATTTTAGGGTGCAATATTTACTGCATATATGTCATCTTTCTTCTAAATGAGAATAATTGTGCTTCCATATGATGAAGTGCTCAATTTGACATTCCCCTTTTGTAGTAGCATCTAGATTTAGTGTTGGATTTCATCATTCTCCAAGATGGATATGGAATGCATGGGTCCACTCAGTATTGGAACATTAAGGACTAGATCAAATGAATGGTCAACTTATAAGTGTAAAGGAACCCCACCTGAGTCCTTTAAAATATTATCTTTTTCTTACAAAACCATGTCAACTTTATCCTATGTTGTGCACACTATTCCACGAGAGAAACTATGCATGCATGGGTCAAGATTTTACATGGTTACATGGCGGTAAACCTAGTTGTGCACCTTCTCTTCTTCCTCATTTTATCCCACTATTTCTATCCCTATTCTCTCACCTCTGACTCCATCCATTTTTTTGGTTCCTCTTCCATCTCCTACACCCTCCATGTCAAGATCTCTTCTCCCCTCCTCTCTCCCTTTGACCCAAACCCTCTTTTCCCCCTTTTATCTCCATTACTCCCTTGGCCTAGTTAGTTCTTTCTCAATTTAGTCAACCCTATGCTTTATCTATCCAATCCTACCCAATCCCAACTTAATATTTCATATCCCAAGGTTACATACTTTCCCTACTTTATTATACCCCATGTTATGTTCTTCATATTTCAATAAAAATATTAAAATTAAATATAAAAAAATATAAAATAAAACAAAATGAAAACACAAAAATAAAAAATAAATCAATTCAATATATATATATATATATATAACAAAAAAAACACAAAATAAAACCCTGCGACAAAATCAAAACCCTGCGATAGGTGTTGCGAGAAATGAATGAAGGATTGAGAGGAGAGGAGTCATAGAGGAGAGGGACTACAGAGGAGAGGGGCAATAGAGGAGAGAGCATAGGGAACAGGGGTCACTGAGGAGAGGGCACATAGGATGGTTTGGAGAGGTCACACAGAGGATAGAATCCCCCCAAAATCGGTGAGTACCCTAACTGTTCTATATTGACTGGGCATGCTCCAGTTTTATTGATATTATATTACATTCCTTGGTTATTCTATCTAATAACCAACAATAATGGGTGATGATTATATTCTACTATGAATTCCTGTTCTTTCTCCTTAGTTGATTCGCTTTTAAATTGATAGAGTTAGGGATCAATGGATGCCTTGTACATTTTAGGTGCCCATGTTCTACCGTGGCTTGGGTGATATGCATAAGTATCAAGGCTGACAAGTAACATCCCACTCTTCCAATGATGTGGAGTTTTCTTGAAACTAGTCACTTTGTGGTGCTAGACAAGTATATGATTACAATCTATTGCAAAAAAATGTAAAATCCGTTGGTCAAATTCTAGAAATAAGGCACACCTTAGTTAAAAAGGCTTAAACTCAATGGAACCCAAGATAATCACTTTTTGCAATGTGTAGAATTCACAACTGAACAAACATTTCCTATGACATCAAAATTGATGAATACCCAAGTTGGAAAGTTAGGCCTTCTGATGTAAGGTATAGCTTATTGTTGATTGTTAGAATACCAAAAAACATTTACATCATTGAAACTCGACTACAAGTTCCAACTTTATTTTGGGAAGATATCAAATGCTATTTAATGTGTTATGATCAATTCACATTCTTATAACAGTATACAAATTTTCATGCTATAGACCATATGTCATAAGCTTCATTTTTGAGCTAAAATATGCAACCATTTTGCAGTATGTTGATGCTATGAAGTAGTGATATATCATTCATTAAGCATTTAGTTCCATCTTAGATGACTTGGTCTTGGAACAACAATTGTTGATGAGATATGGGTTTTGTCCTAATATTTCCAAAATAATTCTCATCTTTTATTTTCTCAAAATTTCATAATAAAAATAGGATTTTGAATAAATTGAATTCATTTATATATTGAAAATACAAATTCAAAAAATAAAAAATTGCAATTTAACTAAAAATTCTTAATAAAATAATTATTTAAACTACTTTTCATCCGAGATATGAAAATAGTCTTTTTTTCATTCCAAATGTATTTACATGCACACTAAATGAGACCAATCTCCATTCCATGGGCGTATCAGCAAAGAGAAAACCCAACGTGACTTGTATTGGTGAGAAAGAGTGTGATAAATGACATACCCTTACCCCTTTTTCATTGATATTGGGTGGCTAGTGAAATGAAACATTGACAAAATAAAAATTATCCTAATGCCTTGCTTCATCCATCCACTTCATTGTTTGATCTAACAAAATTCACAAGGTATTCCCTATGTGTTTTCTTGTGGATTTACTTCCAATTTTATTTTGGGAAGATATCAAATGCTATTTAATGTGTTATGATCAATTCACATTCTTATAACAGTATACAAATTTTCATGTTGTATACCATATGCCATAAGCTTTATTTTTGAGCTAAAATATGCAACGATTTTGAAGCTATGAAATAGTGATACATCATTCACTAAGCATTTAGTTCCAGCTTAGATGACTTGGTCTTGGAACAATAATTGTTGATGAGATATGGGTTCTGTCCTAATATTTCCAAAATAATTCTCATCTTTTCTTTTCTCAAAACTTCATAATCAAAATAGGATTTTGAAGAAATTGAATCCATTTATATATTAAAAATACAAATTTTGAAAATAAAAAATTTGCAATTTAACTAAAATTTATATAATAAAAAAATTATCTAAGCTACTTTTCATCCCAGATATGAAAATAGTTTTTTTTTCATTTCAAATGTATTTACATGCACATTAAAAGAGACCAATCTCCATTCCATGGGCGTATCAACGAAGAGAAAACCCAATGTGACTTGTATTAGTGAGAAAGAGTGTGATAAATGACATACCCCTTCCCCTTGTTTATTGATATTGGGTGGCTAGTGAAATGAAACTTTGAAAAAATAAAAATCATCCTAATGCCTTGCTTCATCCATCCACTTCATTGTTTGATCTAACAAAACTCACAAGGTATTCCCTATGTGTTTTCTTGTGTATTTACTTCCAATTGTTGGGTGAATATATTCCCTAGAGGATGATCCCTTCACCATGAGTGGAGGCAATAAATGTCACTAGTGTGTGATGGCACACTCAATGGGGTTATGGTTCAAGAGATTGATTCCCAACATTTAGAAGAGAAACCATGATTGGACAGTGGGATAATCATTTGGAATTTGAGGCATCTTATTTCGTTGATGCTGTTAAATCTAATATTTTTTCTTTCCCTTAGACACACCACTAGGTATTCTAGATCCTTAGTCCTTATTCATTTTGAAAGTGCCACAAGCACCTCACTAGTGGTGTGAATCTGGTCTTAAGAATGTTTATGATAAGTTTTAATTTCTTCTCCTATGTTATGCATAGGGTCCATTGAGGTGATTTGAGATCTCTTTTAGGGTTTCCATCCTTATTAAGAATGAGATTGTGAACTAAATTGTAATCTAGAAGGTGTCATAATGGTGGGGAAACTAGTTGGAAATTCCATGTCACGAGTTTGAGCCTTATTCCTACGATTTTTCAAAGTCATCCCTTAATGTATTCTAAATTTTATGATCATGCTTTCCACTTTTCAGAAGAGAAATTACCATGGCTTAAGGAAAGGGGAGTAGTGCCTCCATTATTGGTTGGGATTGTTGGGAGTGAGCATACCAAATATTTTCTATATAAATATTCATGCCCGATTTTTTTTCAAAAGGGATTACATAGTTAAAGGGGAATGCGTAAGTAATATATTGGGAAATGAAGTAGGAAAACCCCATTTAAAGGTGAATAGAATTAAATGGTAGTTTATCAAGATTGGTTCAATTCTCGTGAAGGAGGGAGAAAAATCTAAAGGAAGAAATATTGCATGAGGGATACCTAGGAAAAGATAAGAGTTGCTTATTCTAAGGGAGTAGAACATCGAGAGAATATGGAAAGAAAAATGTTATGTCAAATGACCTAGATTCAATTCCTTTGGGATGCACTTTATATATACAACCACTTTTTACAAAAGCAAGATATACTTAGTTTAATAGATCATATCTTACCTACTGCAAAATCAAAGTCTTTGTCGACTATATTTAACGACTTAATTAAGTGGGCTAAAGTGGGATAGATTTTGAGAGAGCTGTGTTTTCTCTTTATGATATCTCTAGTTACCGAAGTGATATGAACCTCCAAGGACACCATATAGGA
>LPNX011001684.1:0-18602 GCA_001517045.1 Pseudotsuga menziesii | reverse complement strand
ATGAGTGCCTTAACACTATTCCCACAACATCATAATGAGTGCCTTAACAGTTCACCCTATTACCAACTGTTCTACACCTTGAGGGAAAGCTATATAATGACATTGTTAAGGGTATGTGACACAATTTTAAATTGTATTTTTTTGTTTTCAAAATTTTAATTTGATATATTTTTATTTATGTTAAGGTTAGAGAAGATGAGATGATAACAAGAAATTATCACAATTCAAGAAGCTTCAACCTATCCATTTCCAAGTCCCTATTGTCAAGGTTCACAAGCACATAATTATTTTGGAAACATAAAGTTTGAAGTGCATTTTGGAGGCCTATCAACATACAGTAACAATTTTGGTGGACTATGAGATTTTGGACCCATTATTGATACCCGGGAATATATTTTTTCTTCATTGTAATATTTACATCCTCATATGTGAATAAATGCATTATCCTAGATCATAATTATAAAAAGGTAAGGATAAAAGGAAATATTTACAAAAGAAATTTTATATTTGATTGAAAATTTCACTAAGGAAATGAACGGAATTGCAAATGTGGAATCATAGAATGAACGGGGACATATGAAAGAACAAGAGCCACCTAGAAGACCAAAGGTTACCAAAAACCCAAGAGCCATTCTTATTTTGTATAAAATGCAACTTGACCTCAATGTGGGGAGAAAGGATTATCCTTGAAACTTTTGTAAACTACTTTGTGAATTTATAATGAGAAGAAGCCATCGCTAGCCAAGTTGTTTGGAGATTAATTTCAAGTTTGAGGCCTCAATGCACACAAAAGTTTCTGCTAGTTTGTTGTGTTTTAGAATTGTTGCAAAAATGTTTTTCTATATTGTAGATTGTTCTACTGTAGAAGTAGTGTATCTTTCTTTGATCCATGTCTAAAGTACCTTGTTTATAGATTTGTGCATATTAATGTAATCAATTGTTCATTTTTTATACTTTTCTAGTGTGCATATGGTTATTTATGTTTTTGTTCTTGTTCATGCAATAACTATTTATTGAATATAAAGACATTGGAATATTTGGTGCTATTTTACATTTTTTATTTTGTTAGTTATCCCATGCATCATTATGCATATTAGATTAGTTGCATTTCATCTATTTCATTTCAAAAACCTTAAACGATGGATTCGAATGCAACTGATAAAACCTCAAAACCATAATGGCTATCGGGACAAGATTCATATGGGTTCCCTATTACAATCCGTGCCATGTCTAATTAATACTTTTCACCAGGGGTAACCCCTATTGTTTGCACAAGGAAATTCCACCCTACTAACACCAACTGGTACCAAGCATGAGAATTTATCTGTATTAGTACCACCTAAATAATGTTTGTATGCAATAAATAATTCCCAATTTTATTTATTGTAGGTACCACCAAATAGGTATTTGTCAGATCTATCTTCCTCAAGTGAGGAAGATAGACTAGAAGAGGGTGAAAGTGAGACGTCTAATACAAGATCTACTAGGTCAAGATAAAATAGAGGTGAAAAGATAAGGAGAAAATTTTGTAGACGCATGGAACTTTTTGTTTCTGAAGGAGGATCATGTGGTTATGATAATGAGTGCATAGGTGACATTGAGTTTCCCCCAAGGTATAGACATCTTGTCAAACGATGGCTACCTAAGGAGCTATCCTAAGTGGACACATATTTCTTCCTTAATGGGATGACTTATCGCATTGCTCCATCCTCTTTACATGGACTGGGGATATTTTCCATGGATGGAATAAAGGTGTCATATGGCACTGCAACTGAATTGATGGAGTATGTCGGTCCATGCTACAAATACAATGATTGGTTTTTTTTGGTCCGATATACGCAAAGTATGTAGGCATACAGAGTGGCAACAAATTATTGTCAACTACTGGTCAACAGTTTGAACAAAGGAGAAACTGTGTATATTGATGGAAGTCCAAAAGCTTTAGGAAATATCATAGGGTTTATAAATAGAACACAATCAGGGTCAACACATAAGCTACCCAATCGCCTATTTGAGGGGCATGAAAGAAATCGTGTATTTGTATGTGAAACAAAATCAATAACTGCAGGTGAAGAGTTGATTGATTGATTATGGTTTGAATTGAACAGATGCAGGGGTTTCTATTATGGGGGTAAGTTTCTTATACAACATTTAACTCAACCTTTGATTGATGACTTGTTATTTTTCTCTTGCATCAAGTTTATTTATGTCATGCTTTTTATAATATACACATCGTTAATTATATGCCATGCTTTTCATTAATCACGTTTAAGAGACATTGTTATAAATGCAATTTTCATTTTTAATGTCTTAATTCTTATATTGTGGTAGGGTGATCGTGGCCATATGCCACAAGATGGCCGTGGAAAGTTATCGATGGTGACGGATGAGGTAAATCTTAGTTTAATAGTACCTAATAGCATCAATGTAATAGTAACCACAATTCATGATTATATTACATATGTTAACATTTGACATTTTGTTTTCTATTGAGCCCAATATTTCAATATGATATCATTCTTATTGCATTGTGGTAGGGGGCCGATACTATGAGCACACCTAGAGCTTCTAGACAGGTAAAGTTGACTCTCATAGTATCAATAAAGTGTTTTTATATTAATCAAGTTTATTATACATGGTTCAATTTTTAGTTATCAATATGAATATGTATTGCTTATTGTATTGTGGCAAGGTGACCATGGGAAGGAACCAATGCTGCCACATCAGGTAAATGATAGCGTAATAGTACCTAAACATGATTAGAGTATTTTTTTTGTTATTATATGCATTATATATTTTTTACATGATTTTTTGATTGACGTTCGTAGAGCACACCACATCAAGGTGATGATGTGGTCAATGAAGTGGAGATATGTTATTCAACCGAACCAGTGGTTACTATGAAAATGGATTTGAATAAGTGCAATGAAGACCTTCTTGATCCAATTTTAATTGAACAAATGACTGAAGAAATACAAGCACAAATTGATGAATTGAGGAGAAAGATAAAAAAATAAGAGGTAAGGGGCATCTTTGAAAGTTTTTACGAACTACATATATTCATTTATGTTATTTTAGTTCTCTTTTTTTGATATGTTCTAATCAATTGAATTTTTATTCTTTAGAGTTTTTTGGAGCCAAAACTCGTGGATCAAGAACAAGATGCAAATCATGACCAATAGTTGGCTCTCCAACTCATGCAATTTCATCTCATCATCATATAAGGGACCAACTAAATCAAGTGAAGTGTTTCTATGATACAAGATCTCTTCAAGCACTTCAGTTCTTGCATTGTTTTCCTCCCAAGAAATGAAATCATCCTCAAAAGGTAGCCCATCCAATGCTATGTTCTCATCATTCTTAGGTGCATCCACTCCCAATTCATCATCTTTGAGCACAACCATGCATGTGTCATCATACTTGTCATAAATAGGATGAGGTGTGGAATCCATGCCATCATCAACATCATACATATGTAAGGAGGTTGGATCCTTCATTTCATCATAAGTAGGAAAATATGTTGCATCTTCATCTTTGGCTACTTCATAAATTGCATCACCGGTAAATCCATTCACTTCATAAACTATTGTTTTGTCTTCCTGTATGTACAAATCCTTAGTAAGGCTAGTTTCATGTTTCTCCTCATCTCATAGATCTAAGATTTTAAGATAATCCTCATCCAAATCCTTGGGACGTGTTCCATACTTGAAGATATGTTTGCAAATGTAATACTCTCAAAAGGCTATGACTAAGCATAACTTATATACCAATGCCATATATTACCTAAATCAGGTGGTAACCTCATTCTGACCCTACTGCGCCTGTTCTTTTGTGGGTTGCTCATATGCCTTTGTGGGATGCTCCTCAAGGAATTTTGGAAACCATGGTATATGTTTCCTTCTACTCCCCATCTTTCCTTCTAACTAAGCTAAAAATTTCTTCAACTACCTTAAAATGGGTTATGGACTTTTGTCAAACACTTCTCATAGCACTGTTGTAGCTCACTACTAAACAAATCTGATTTGGACACTTTTCCAAACACTTGGAAAGCATGTGATGAGTGACATTGTATATCCATGGTTCTTTTGGATTAATATTTTGAATATGAAATTATTACAAGCTAATGGATTGGTTTTATATATTTAACAAAACAATCACATGTGTAAAATACAACTAAGTAAAGGTTACACAAACATATTAAGAGTGGAAAAATTATGAAGTTCACTGCTTATTAAATACCAAACCAGAGTTCCTTCAATTGGAGAATAAACATAATAAAGTGCAACACAACACAAAGATGATATAAGTTTTCCTGTACATGATTTTTACAGTACATAAGAGTGCAGATGCATCAACAATATATCCAATGGAAATACAATGAAGACACTTTACCAAGGTATGGAAATGTTCTCTTATTTATTGATTTTACCCCAATAACTAATAATGCTCCTCTATTCACCCAATACCTCTTGCAGATGTTAATTATGCCCATGATAGCTTATGCAGTCGTATTATATTCATGTAGTGACATGTTTTTCTAGAATGACTGATATGAATTATGTATTGGAAATGGACCTTGATGGAATGTTCATAGACTCCTGTAATAGCTAGTTTGATTACTTCAATAATCACACAACCAATAACTCATCAACAGGAAGAATGCCCATAATAGTAAGTAACTAAAATCCTTGGTTTTATGTGGGTATAGGTGACCGATAGATAGTGAAATAGTGGCAGTGGTGAATGTTGAACAAACTCTAGTGTTTACACACTTGTTCGAGCTATCAAATATGGTTAACACCGTAGTTCCTTTTCCAACAATTGTTCGATATATACCTTTATAATCGCTTTCACTATGATATACTTGAATTCTCATTAGAATTGCTGGGAAATATTGTTGTTAGTTTCAGTGAATGCAATTTTACCAACAGTTTCGGCAAGGAAATTGACCCCTCCTCTTCAACACATCCTTCTACAATAAATAAACTACTAGTTAGTCGTCTTTGCTAAATATTTTAATCCTTATATGAGATTCGATTCCCACAACAAGTCTAATGCCCAAATCATGGTAAATGTTCCCAAGATGAATGTTAATGCAAATTGGAGTCCCACACCGACCCCTTATATGAGCTCAAACCTCTTAGCAACAAATCGCTGACAATAAACTTGGTATCTTAATTATAGTACAATCACCCCTCTAGGAAGTGATCAATGATGGGAGAATGAAATCGTCCCTATATGGAGAATGTACCCTTCAAAAATGGTCCCTCGTGATATACCACAAGCCCACACGCCCAATAGTGAATGTGCACTCTCGTAGCAACCAATCGATCCCTTCTTAAGAAACTCGGTTTTGTCACTATGATATTTCCCAATACATTAAATATAGCTTCCATAGCAATGGATAATATATTCTCCCTTAACAAATTTAGTTTCCAGTATTAATTTGTGCCCCACTTGAAAAATATTCTTACCTTCTAAGGCTTTGTCCTAGTAAAATGGTGTATTCGACCACCCTTGATAAGTTTTCCCAAAAAATCCATGAGTTTTAAGATGAAACACAAATATGCTCAATTGAAACCTTGCTTGGATTCCCCTATATGATTTTCCCTTAGCCTGGCAGGAAAACTAGCTTTGATACCACTGTAATGTTTCCAATACAAACAATTCATAACTTCATTCTAACAAAAAAATTTCATCAAATATTCTGCAAACTTACCATAAATGGAGGGACATGAGAATTTTATTATTACCAATGGACTGATATTACAATCTCTATGGCTGCTATGGAAGTTGAAAATAGACAATAACTAGCCAACTAAACATGGGAATATTCCAAGTCTCTTCTACTACTAACTGGATTCTCAAAATGACGCCAACCCTAAATATGAATCTGAATATTGGATGGATCCTCCCCCGTGTCTAGATAGAGTGGATATCTCACCACCAAAACTAAACCCTAATGGGTGGATGGATTTTGCCAACCCCAAACCAAAACTCTTGACTAACCCCTAGACGGTCTCAATAGACAATGTCCAAAATCAATAACATTGACCAATATGGATTATTTCTTCCCCTTTTATTTTATTCTTTGGCCAAATACGATGGGAAACACCATGGGTCACCCAAAACCATAAAACCATTTTTCCCACTGCAATACCATGGGCCATCTAATACCACTAAACCAAAATAGGCCCCATACAAGATGATTTTTTCCTATGGGATTCTAACATGATACTTAGTTGTCCTTATAGGAAACATCATGCAGAAGGGAACATCACACAATAGTTACTTATTCCTAAATAATCTCCATAACCTTGTTTTTTTTCCATTTCCTGTTGTTGGGTCTTGTGTGACAACAACATGGCTTTCTATTACTAGTTTTTGTGTAGAAGCAATATAGATTCTTAATGTTGGTTCTTTGTGTAGCAAAATAAATTATTTGTGTAGAAACATTGATATATTTTCTTGAGCTAGTTTATTTAGCAACTTCTACACCACTCATATATCTACTCCTTCTCTTTCTTGGATATTTTGGGGTGTAATGGAATGGATGCAAAATGTGGTGGTAGAGTAAAATGATAGAATTTTTAAAACAAAGGGTTGAATTAGAAAAGGGTGGTGATGGTGTAGTTATTATAGGTAAATCCATGGTTAATTCGCCTCCCCCCCCCAACTGAAGACTTTTTCCTTCCTTGGAAAAATGACAAATGGAAAGGAAGTAGGACATAAGTAAAAACCATAGAAGGATTAAGTGACTTTCTAAATACAAACCCATAACATTCAGTGAATCTAAATAAAATAGAAAGAATAAGTGTACCTATACCTACCTAATAAGTCCATGACATTTGTAGCAAGTATATGACATCTTGATAAGTAAGGAATCTAATCACAACTGGGCTTGGTTTGATTTTGTTTCCTTGACTATTTCTGTAGTAGATTATTCACAAGCTCCCATGATTTTATATATAAAACACCCCTGCAATTATGTAAAGGATTGTTATCAAGATTTATACCTATTTTTGAGATGTCTTTTGTTGAATCCTTGAGCAAAGTTTATTCAACTAGTTTCTCTATTGTTGGTTCTTTTGTAGTAACAACAAGGCCTTTGATGTTGGTTCGTTTTTAGAGTCCTTGGGGATTGTAGGTGTTTTTTCTTGTATGGTAACACCTATTTCTTCTCCATTTCTAGTTGTGCTAGCTTCTTTAGTAACATAATCCGTCGAAGCTTCTTCTTGTGTGGCAACCATAGTGGTGGATATTTTCCTTATTTTCTTTAGAATCTTTGGAGAGGCCACTAAAATTCTTACTTGTTTGGAGATCTTTCTTGTTGATGAGCCTAGATATATCCCTTCTACAAAAAACATAAGGTATTTATTCAATCTCGTCTCTTTGAGGGTGAAGTGCTGCTACAAATAGAAACATATTGCAGAATCTATAGCACAACGTTAGAGGCTAAAACTAAAATAAGTGTTATGGAACAAGCTCAATAGTAGGTAGGCAATGCCAAAGCTTATAGGCGAACTAAGTTGATTTACTGTGAGGGTTAGGATTGGGTGGATAAGGAAGTGATGGAAGCATTTATAGAGGAAAGAACTTGGATGAAGTTTTGATTTGAAAGTATTGGTTTCATGAAGGATATATTTATGAAGCCTTGAGGAAAACTCTCTGTCTTTAATGTCAATCAAATAAGAAAGGAAACATTGTTTACTTTTGCATGTACTTTTCTTTTAATTATATTTAATTTTGGGAGAAGAAAAATTATTGGCATACTATAGTTTTTCACCAACAAAGAATATTAGGTGGTATTCTTGAAGGATTCTTGCATAGCAATTATACTACTAATGAATAATGATGACGAATCATTGATTCACTTACTTTCATAGCACTATATCTTGAATTATATATAATTTTCTCTTGAATTATATAGCACCAGTTTTTACTTGATCTTCAAATAATACTGCATTTTCCTTATACTTTGTCCATTTTCAACTTTATGAAAAAAAATTGTATTGTTGGTTAGCATCTTAAGTTCTTCGTAGCAACCTTCTAAGAAATTGAATTTCAGACAAGGATTGTTCAAGGAATCATCATTGCATAATATTACCATGTATTATATTTATATGTCTTGGTTACATTCCCCTTTTGTAAAATTGGTATTCAGTAATCACTCCTTTGTGGATTGACAATCTTGATTCTTTTGTAACTTGTAAAAACTAGCACTTATCTGGATAAAAGGTGAGGTTATGAAAGAAAAGAGGTGTAAAAGCTTCTTATTCCAATATGTATATAAAATAATTACAAATAGTGCATATAAAACAGATCTAAAAAGGACACAAATTAATTTTCATTTTTTTACCTGTTGAGGAGTGGTGGCCGACCTAGACTACCCCACGATGTTTTGATGACAAATTTTTCATTTGATGCCCAATTGAAGTTCTTATAAATCCATATTAAAGTATAATCATATGGAAATATCCATAATAAACATGTTTTTAAAATGTTTATAAATGATATGTCAAATCTACCAAGGAACAACCTACATGATAGAGTTGTTTTCAAACTCCTACCTTGAACTATGATCACTATTTTGGGCACAAAGTTTCTGAATGATGTTGTATAGACTTGATTTTAGTGAATATGAAAGGATTATCATGTATATATATTCTATAGAAATAGGTTTTGAAACATGAAGAATTTATATATCAAATATGTCAATGAATAGTCTAGGAGACAAAGTTTTAGTAGTGCATATTTTAGGATAGGAAGTTACTGATTTGGCATAATTTTTTTGTCTGACATCTTATTGAAATGGTTCAAGTTGAATTTAAAAATATAATATTACGAACATATACCCTTGAAACAATTTTTGAAAAAAAAGATCATGCAATTCCTCAAAATACAGTTGTCCTAACTATGTTTTTAGTAGGTGTGATATGTGTATGTCATATTTTTTTAGGGTGTATATTTATTAGTGTAATACTTACCTAAATAAAAATAATCAAATACCTATATTGTAAATTTTAAACTTGAACAAATGAAAATATTTTAACATCATCTACACAAGTACATGAGTGGATTATTCCTTAGTTCAAATAGAAATCACTACAGGTATTCCAAATCTGTAGAGATTAAAATATGTGTCTCATCATGGCTGCGTGGCTTATGAAATGGGTATACAACAAAGATAATTATATTTTGGTTTTGAAATTCTCATATACATTTTGATCTAGGAATTTAAATAGTATTTAACTTAATATGCATTGTAATTTACAGGTTGGATACTGTTGAACAAAGTGGTGATGTTGTTATGAGGCCTGCCTCTTCTCCGATTTTGCCAAGGTTGATGATTTGAACTGAGTATATCTAACGAATTTAAAATAAATGTAAATGAAATTCAGAACATAAAATTTGTTTATATTTTGTTAAATGCTGCGTTGTTTCATAACACTGGAATTTCTGGCAGCTTGAAAGTGACAATGTCTCTCTTCTGATTTTCAGAAATTACAGAGTTGCATTTTTTATTGGTTTTTGTATTTTATCTCAATTAAATAGTTGAGCGGATGACATTCCTCTTGTATTTTGTTCTTTTGTACATAATTCACATCAACCATGGACATTTTGAGGCTTTTATCGATCAACATATTAGTGGCATTGATGCATTATGAGTGGGTCCATCCAATTGGAATGAAGCAGATGATATTATTGACTATGGATCTCCAGATCAGGTTGTTTATGACATTACATGATATCCAAACATTGATTTCTCACTCATAGAATATATATCCTAAGCTTATACAGAACTTACTCCCTTTATGGGGCCTTCATCTCATGATTGGAGCTTTATGATATTGTTCTCTAGGAAGCAAAACAATGTGATTAATTTTTACATTGATATCATTCTTTTTGCATCGATATAATTATTCAGATAATGTTGTGTTATTTCTCCATTAAATATATTCCATCTCTTAAGGAATCACATTCTAATGGAACTTATGATGGAGAGGACTTAGGTTTTCTGTTTAAGACACTTCTCTGAGTGTGGTGTCTCTTCCATCTTGTAGGCTGTTGAAGTCATGAAACATGTTTGTTATGAGCTGAGTCCAGCTAATAATGATTATGAAAGTACAACTATGGATAATCTTGTAAATGATGCATACCATCTTGTGGCATGCTTAACAACAAAGGTTTGTGGGTTTATAAAATTTTGTGTAAGTATTTTCATCGCTCGGAATCTCTCGTATTGTTGTTCAATGATAAGTTGTGTCTCATGTACTTAATTTTTTTTTTAATGTTGAATAATTACAGCGTGAGGAAATTAAGGTTTAAGAGTGAATTGTCTATCTAGTATCTTAAAATCTTGCAATGGATGTTATTATGTAGTTATCATGTTTATGCCATTGTTGTGTTTATGTTTTGTAACTAGTAATATGTGTTGTGATATTTCACAACAGAGTGTTTGTTATCAATTAATGAGGTTTTTGCGAGGAACATGAGGACTATAGTGAAGTGTCGTAGTTGGGTTTAGTCAAATATTACTATTAGTGATTTCTTAGGAGAAATAAGAAGTTTGTATTCATGACAATATTGCTACAATTATAGAATCCTATGCACAACTCCATACTTATCGCAGATTAAACTGTTTATACTATTACTTCATAATGTTCCATAGCTCCCAAGTGGTCGAAACAAAATGAGAAGTCATTGGAGTAAAAAAGTATGGTATTTGAATTAGTTAGGATGTTAATTGAAAGCATTGATACCATGTAAGAGGAATGTGTTGAGTTTCAATAGACGTTGGCTTGATCAAACATACTTGATTAAATTAAAAATGCCTAGATTTGTGATCACCAGAGACATTTAGAGGTTATGAGATTTTACAACAAATCACAAGGCCATGACAAAAAAGAGAAACTACAACAAACCACGAGGCCATGATGAGAAAGAGAAAAAAAAGGCATAACACTTGACAATGAATACCTAGTAACCCCTGATAGGCACATATACTATTAACTTAAAAACTAATACTGTGTATGTCCTACCTGACAATAATTAGCATTAATTGGATTTCATTAACCATTTGTAAGTTGTAACTATAAATCGATTGTTATATTTTCTTGTATGTATTTTCCTAGGGTTATGCACTTCAGTGGACAGCCTGTTTTGTTGTTGTTCATCACTTTTCATAGGGCTATTCATGCCAAGAACTTCCTTTTAACACTCCAATTTGGCCCAAATTTAGAGGTATGAATGTTTGGTGGTGGATAAGTGCACAAGGGTGCCCAAAATTATGAAATAGGGATGATTCATACCCTTTTTGACAGTCATTGGGGTGCATTGTGAAACCCTAGACCCATATTTTATCTTATAATGTTTTGGTTGATTGGAATTTGGGAGCTTACTATAGGTGGATGCTTGTCCTTGGGATATGCGCTAGAGGTTCAAATTTTTAGGAAGGATGGGACCTTGACACAATATGTGTGTGGGGATACTTTATGGAGGAGTGCTAACCACTAGGAGGATGAGTGCTTGGTGCTAGGAGCATCAACACCACTCTAGAAGTTGAGCTGAGCTTGTGAGGACTATTGTTTGGAGGGTGCATCACTTGGAAAATATCATGGATTTGGAACATTGTTTGGAGGGTATAACATTATTTAAAAAAAAATAGACATCTCTATCACTATAGCGATGACAAGACCTTTCAAGTTCCAACGAAATTTCTATACTAGCGATGGACATTTTCGTCGTTAGTATAGCAAGTTCTTCGGAACTTGAAAGGTCTTGTCATCGCTATAGCGGCAGACCTTTGTCACTACCATGACAGAGTATAGTGGCATAAATTTATTTAAACATGCAATTTCATCACCCAATGAAAGCTCCTGTGGTTGCCATAGCAATGGACCTTCGTCGCTGCAACGACGGAGTTACATGCTAGTTCATCGAAACTTGAAAGGTTGTGTCATCACTATAGTGACGAATCTTCGTTGCTACAACGACATAGTATAGTTGGCATAAATTTCTTTAAACATGCAACTTCGTCGCTATAGCAATGATAAAAGTGTTGCTATAGCTACGAAAATGTGTCGCTATAGTGACACAATTTGATTTTTTAAACAAAGGACGTTTCATGTCTTTTCCGTCGCTATAGCGATGAACTGTGGCAAGTGTTGCTACAACGACGAAATTTTTCCCACTAAAAGAAGAGGTCATGTTCGTCTCTAAAGCAACAAAAAAGTGTTGCAATAGCAACGATTTTCCGTGGGAAAAAAGTCCACATGTACTAGTGTTGAATTTTCAGTGTGACTCATTCTCAAAAAATTGTATAACAACTTCGCGTTTTCACCCCATACCTAGGAAAAGTATTTCAAGACATAGGGGTTAAACTCAATCGTTGGTATGCCATAAGATCATACTCAATCATTGGTATGCCATAATATCAACCAAATTCCATTGCACCTAATTTAGAGCATGGATCCTTTAGCCCATGGTCTCCTATATGCAATTTGATCATTAGATCCATTCTGCTACGCCTCGGCCCTAAGTCCAGAAGGACTAACCTTTAGAATTACCATTATTTCATCCTCCTTTGGTGACCGAGACTTTGTGAAAATATTGGTACTAACATTCATATTGCAAGGCCTAAAGGTATTTTATTGTGGATGAAAAGTTTTAGAGTTTTTGATACCAAATGCTAACGTACTTGTTAGCAACAGATACAATAAATTATGGGATCTCTGGCACACTGCAATTTAAATTTACCTAACATGAGAAAAGTACAATGGTAAATTTAAAAAATCAATCCAATCTAGGTATAGCTTTTTCTGTATTCTCAGGTTCCATTGGACCTAGTGGAGCAAAATTCTTACTAGTTTTCACAACACATAATCTAGAATCTTGAGTACATGTGTCCCCAAGGAGCATAATTGTGTTTTTCCCAATTCTATCTCTCTCCCTTTCCCTTTGTTGCTCCTTCCCCTCCTCCATTCCAAAACTACGAAAGATACATACACATCAAAGCAAATTAAATTAATTCAATAATGTTTGTTTTACTTGCGTTTTGTTATTTTACTATCATTTTTCCCAAATAGATTGCAACTTTACAAACTTTAATGTGGTTTGCAAAGATAACTAGATTAAACTAATTGAATTCTCAACTTCTTATCAAGATGGTCCAAATTCATTTTACTGAATTTATATTTCCTTATGATAATACATCAAATCACATTGATTGAACTTCTATTTGCATATCAAGAGCATAGATCCATCTTAAACTCGGATCTATCAAGCATTAAGAGGGCTCCAATTTCTTGAGATGTAATTTTCTTAATACTAACATTGAACCAACAAGGTTTTTAAATTTACTTTTGGTAATTTTTTATTTTATAAGTCAACATGAATATTTTTAATTACTTTAAATTAATTTTTTATTTTTGGTAATTTTTTACTTTATAAGTCAACATAAATATTTTTAATTGTTTTTTAATTTTTAGTAATGTTACGCTAGTTTACACCATTTCCTCACTATAAAGCACTTGGTTCCTCTAAATGCAAAAGCTATAAAGCACTTAGCTCCTCTAAATACAAAAATGAGTAAAAACAGATGTGCAAAATTGAATAAAATACTTAATTAATGTATGAGGTTCAACAATTTCAAAAAATAAATCTAAACAAACAGCCTACCTCTCCAAACAACCTACCTCTCCGGGATATTAGGACCTTGTGCATTCTTGCAAAGGGTGTGGAGCTTCAACTGGGACAAGGATTTTTTTTAGTTCATGTTTGACCCTCTTTTGTGTCCGATCAGGCCATAAGGGCCGCTTGCCTTTGCACCTTTTTTTTCTCAAGCAACACCTCCCAAGGGTTTACCATTGTCGTGGACACGCACATCTCATTATTCTCCATATCCAAAGCTTTTATTTTTATTTCTGATTTTACTGTAAGAAACATACAAAACATGGAAGATCTCCCGGAAATCCTCCGGTTACTTTTTATAGTGAGTTTACATGTTTGAATTTGTCAAACAATAGTAATTATGTTTGATATAAAGGTATTATGTCTATATTTATTAAAGTATTTATATTTTTTTAATTGAATAGTTAACAAATAATAAATAATTATTATAAATAAATTTATTAAAACATTTATATTTTTTAATTAAATCGTAATAAATAATAAATAATTGTAAAAAATATTTTTATGTGAATATATATTAAAAAATAAAATTAATATTTATATAATATTTTTTAAATAAAATTTTATTAGATAATTATTTAGATGTTATTGTTTGTATGAAAATTAATATTTATATAATATTTTTAAATAAAATCTCATATTAGATAAATACATAGATGTTATTATGTGTATTATATATATATAAGATTTAAGTGTGGTTGAAACTTAGAGACTTTATATCAATGGGATGCTTACTCTTTCAAACTTGTTAATATGTGCAACTTACCTTTTTCAGAATTAAACTTGTAATCTCTTTAGGAAATAACACATGTTCTTAACCATTGGGCCTACTCATGTACACTTAATAAAAACATTACCTATAACTCATAACTAGACTACTTCAAAGTCAATATTCCAACTATAACTATTTACATACCTACACAATATTCTATGCTATTAGAAAAAACTACCCATAAGAACTAAAAATTGGGTGTTAATTTAATTAAGAGATTGCAAAGTGATAAAGATTGAGTGTCCTTTTTTAAAGTTAATATTCCAATGATAATAATACATATTTGCACACTATTCTAGTTATTAGTATTTACAAGATTGCTAGAATTTTAAATGGTGAGAAGATTCCAATTATAAGTATTATAATTGGAATATTAATATGCCCATGGTGAGGTTAAAATTTTGTTAGAAGTTAATATTCAAGTTATAATAATTATGGAAAACATATTTAATATTTTTATTATATATATAAAACAAAGTAATATATTTTAGGGTTTGTACTTTTTTGTTGTTTTTGTTTTGGTAATTTTTTTTGGTAAAAGCTAAATTTGAAAGTGTTTAGATTAGGTTTTTGAATGCATAAACAGACTTAACACGGTCAAATACCATGACCCCTATATAACTCACATTATAGTTTTTCATCAAAACTAATATATGTAACTCTAAATATTTTTGTAGACTACTTTAATAACTACCCTATAATTATATTGTAGACAAAACCCCTTCTTAAGTTTAAATGGATCTATATTTCAATATGGGGTTGAAAACTTAAAAAGTTGATCAAATGGTTGTAAGTTACACCTTTTACATTTTGGACCTTTTTAAGGCGATCTTTAAAGCCAAAATTTGTTTGAGATTGTTGAAATGGGAGATTTCAACAAAGATTTGGTGGTGGGATTCTGATGAAATAAAATGAAAAAATACAAAACTTAGTATGATTATCCAATGCCATTATTATTTTAATATTTAAATTTATAGTTGAAAAGTCCAAAATTTTCATATTAATAAAATACAGGGCTCCGTGCCAATATCACTTCTTTGACACTTGTTCTAATTTGGTATAGGTATCGTATTGATTTATGAAGATGGAAAAATTCGGGTTAGATGTAACACACCTAAAAATCGTACATAATATTTTTTTTTACATGTGATATTTATACATTTATCTTAGCAGAATATTATGTTTAAATTACTCGTGGTTCTAATATCTATTGTCCTACTGCTTATGACAAGGTTTGTTGATGTTTATGATGGCCAATCCCTTCCGAAAACTGCATCCATACTCCTTCACGTGATGTACTTTGTATACTTGTTTTTGCAATTGATTATCTTACTGTAAAGGCTTAGCCTTAACATAGTTACACCATGTATGTAAGACCTGGCCCTAAGCATGAGAGGCTTAGGATTTGTAAAGTATGGTTTCCCATACGATTATCACTTACCATGAATAAAAAGAGGGTTTTACTTACTTGTACTGGACATGTAACTGCATGTTTTTGACTCTATGACAATTCTTTATAGATCCTACAAGTGTTGGTTTTAGCACACCTCTTTAGTTATTTGATTTGTTTAAGTGGTTACTATCCTTGTCATGGTTTTAAGTTGATATGCAAACAACAAGGTTATTAATGTGATTATGGTTTTAATGATTTATTTTTAAAATCTAAAATAAATCCTTCCCAATACCTTAGTCTCATCCATGGCGCTGGAGAGGAAGCAACAGGGTCACCTCCTCCCAGGCCCGTGTTTCCAAATTCCTATGTAAGTCACTCTAACCCTGACTCACAACAGGTTCTTTATTTGTTTTTATAATCTATTTTATTAAATCCTCATGCTGATCCCCTCTTACTGGTTTGCAGGTTTCGTGTGGTGAGACCTCAATGGATGCAACAAAAAAGATAAGTGGGGTTTTTCTTTTTAAGTTTAACTAGCCACTAGTTGTATTGGAAACCCCCTTTTGGGTTGTGCCAACTTTAAGCCATTACTTGCAATTGTAATGATTCAATTGTCTTCGTTTTTGTTTAAACCTTGGCAGGGTTTTTGAGGTGCCCTTAACGAGTATCACTCCTGTATAATTTTTGATACAGTTTGGGTTTTGATTTATAGTGGAATCCATTAGTAATGGTATTATAACCACTCTGTAAGCATGTATAAATACATATATTGGTATAACCTTTTGATAGATTGGAGCCTCGAGAACCTATCTCGACTGGTTTATAACCAATGCCATTTTGCAAATTGTTGTATGTAATTATTATGTGGGTGATATAAAACCCTCTGCTGCCATCGTAGATGGTCTTACGGCCGTGGATAGAGAAACATTTATTTCATTTTTCATATCTTTGTATTAGTTGTAAAATGTGTTGTTGATGGTAGCTTTATAGAAAAGACTTACGACCATCTTAGATGTGTTTTTTCTTGCAATGCCAATGATGGTTTAATCCTACGATATGATTTATATTTTGTCGGACTTTTAATCGTAGAGCTGAAATTTTGATTATTTCTATTAAGAGATTCGATATGCCGATCTCTGGTGTGTATCTTGATCCTCGATCCCATTTTTGGATCTAAACACTGTTTATTTACTTTAGTGATGTAGTCCTATTTCTACATTTACTTGTAAATAATTGTTTGGCCCGGATCCGTGTTATCACAAAGCACTATAAAACTGATATGTTGTTTATTAAATGGATTTCATCCGACGGTTCCTAGAATATAGATTATCATGCAAGTGCGTGGAGATTATATCAGAATATTTTTATTGTAATTTATCTCGGTATCCACAATGTGAAATTACTTGCAATGATTGGTTTCAAGCCGTGATAATAGATAGCATATCTAAATGATCAACTAGTTTGTAGATTTGTAATAAGTTATTCCTTTTATTATCTAAGCCTATTAATGGATGATAATGAGATCCTTGATCCATTAATTTATTGGTTGTAGACTCGCCATTTGTAATTGGACAGACCTAACGGTCATCTAATAACCTTATTCGTGAATTTTGTTCATTTGTTTAAAAATAACTTGAAGGGATTCGATCCCGTGACCTCTATACTATACTGTAAGCTGGTATATGGGACCAAGAATCTCATTGTTAGGTAGTTATTATAAGATCCCATGAATCTGGTAGTTGTTTTCTTAAATGTCTTACAATTTGATGGAAATAGTTAATAACATGATTTCGTTATGATGCTGTTTGGATACTACATCAACCTTAGTTTGAAAAGGGATCTATATAGTCTTAGCTATAGTAATTCCTATGTAAATACTTATGATATTTCAAAATGCTTTTTCCTATACATTTCTTATCCTATGCTTTTTCCTATACATATCTTATCCTATTGCTTTGCTACGGTTGTTTTACTGTGTAAGGAAATATCTACAACCCAGTATAAGAACAAAGGTACTGTCGGTTAAATGAAATATTAACTGTTTGAGCATGCGAGAAAAAGCAATCACGATCTGTTTGCAAGTGCTGGACAAAGATTTGAAAAGCAAATAATGGTTATAGTAGAATTAGAAGTTTAGTAGGAAATTGTACTTGATTGAGTAAAGATGTCATGATATTTTAGAACTGAAGCCTAGTCTTTGAACATAGCTATGCATGTATTTACCGTACTGACGTTTTTGTTTTTCAACTGCCTCTGTCAACATCTATAGTTGTTCTGCATTGTATTGCCAGGGTCTTAAAACATGGGTTTTACATGACATACTTGCCTCTTAAGCAGTGTTATCAGAACCGGTCTGACTGGTTTACAGGCTTTGTCAGTCCGGTTCAGGCAAAACCGGCTGGTCCGACCGGTATACAGGCTTTGCCGGCCGGTTTGGGGCCTGGACCGCTTGAGCCGGAAAATGAGCTCGAACCAGCCTAAAACCGCCGAACCGGCCAGTTTAGGCTGGTTCTGTACGAAACCAGTCCGATCCGTAGGGCAGTGTTTGGGGATCCACTAAATTCATTTTTTGTTTTAAAACACACAAAATTCCCTACTCTAAAGCATCTAACCTAACCCTAAGCCCCTTTGTTGATCTATTTTGTGCTAAGTTTTATCAATTTGCTTAGATGATATCTTAAAACAAATTATCACTAGAAGATCATTGAAAGAACAACATGCACAGAAAACATAAGAACATAGGAA